>NW_019014327.1:9028-28188 GCF_000150535.2 Carica papaya | reverse complement strand
CTTGGGGGTAATTTACCCATGAAAAAATGTGAAATTAGGACTTGCCCCAAGAATAGAATAAGGATGAATTAAGTAGAAATGTCAAGGTATTATATGAAGCAAATTATTATAGAGAATACCTGGGATTAACAATGAAGATTTTCCTTATCGTTGAAATGTGAATATGTATGTCATCTAGGATCGGTTAGGAATGATTATGGACTCTATCTAATGGACCATTTATTACTTTGAAAATGTGATTGTAACTATGACTTGTGTCCCTAGAGGACAATGTGAATCATAACTATAATTGTGACTATGAATGTGACTATGACTATGACTATGACAGTAATAATGACATATGAATATGTTACTATGACTAGGTTCATGTTGATAGAGTGCATATCATTTCCTCTGTGATGTTGACTAAATACTATCATATGAAACAATACTGTTTATGCATGTGTATTGATTGTGTTTGGCGAATGATGAGAATTTATTGTTATGTGAATATGTGTTTAAGGAATGATACTTTATGTGTAAATATGTGTTTAAGAAAGAGTATTCTATGTGGGAATATGTGCTTAATGAAGGGTATTCTATGTGTGAATATGAGTAAATAATAGAAATACAATATTGTGTTTATGAGATTGAAAATAAACCAAAAGTAATTTATAAAAATATAGCTAAGTAATTGTGGATACCTTTTGGATGATTTGATAATATATAAGAATAAAAGATATTTTGTATGTGAATATGTGCAATTGATGTGAATATGACGTTATGCTATTGAGATTAAAAAATTATGGATATTCTTTGAATGAAATAAGGCAGACGAGAAGTGAAAACATATGATTAGTAAGATCGGTGTAGTTATAGTTGGGTGTGGAAATTAGAATGCAAGGCGTGGTAAGTTTGAGATAAAGGTACTAGTTCGAATCAATATATTATCTCTAATCTTTGGATTTGAGTCTTAAATTATTCTTATTGAGCAAGTGGTGGTTCACTCCCTTTTTATCAATTCTAGAGTAGAAAAACCAAGAGCAAGTTCAAGGTTAAAGGAAGACTCGGTAGAATCCTTTTATGATTTTAGGAAATTGTTCTTGTAAAATAGATATAAAAATTTACTATAATAATGTTATTAAAGACTTTGCGAGCATCATAAATTGTAATTTTGTGCAAGGAAAATATAATTGAGTTTTAAATTTAGCACATTGTTAAGTTATTTATTAAGTTCTATATGGGCGATAACACCATTTCTCAGTAGATGAGGCAAGTTGTTATAGTTAGTATCAGAGCACATGTTCCTCATAAACATCCCTTTTCACTCGAGGTTTAGTATTCATATGAGGTTTATAGTCAAAGGAGATCTGGTAGTATGCATTTTAAGAGATGTTTGAAACTTTCTTTGAAAGCATATGTTAATGTGAGAAAGTAAGATTATGGTTCTAAAAGTCCAAGGAGATGGGAATTGCATGGGTTCAAAGTGTACTAAATTTAGGAAATAAAATGTTGGGGCTTCATTCTAAAGCTAATTAGATATGGTAAATAAGTAACAACCATAATCAATCTTAGCAAATGAAACCTTAGCAAGCTTAACTATTACTGAAGAAAGCACCCAATAGGAGCAAGTGAATAAAAAAGGTTTTTGGGAAGACAATGAATTTTCCTTGAGCTAGGAAAGAAATCCTAAAAGGGGGAAGATTCCCTAAGTAAGGAAAAAAAATTTCCCCTACATGGGAAAAAAGACAAAGCCATAGTGGAAACTAAAGAGTGGCATAGAAGTTCTTAAAATACTTGATAACCCTACGA
The DNA here is from genome assembly GCF_000150535.2 of Carica papaya. Next base: position 26,397 of record NW_019014327.1, on the reverse strand, counting down.
AAGGATATTTGCCTAAGTTTACCAGAGAACAGCAGCCAGTAGTGGAATTGTAACACCTTGCCCATCACTGTGCTAAAATGATTTGGAAACCCTATTTATTCGGGCCTTTTGCTGCATTAAACTGAATTAATTTATGCTGTTTGATATTTATCGTAATTTATAATTTTAGTTGATTTTTTTATTTATTTAATTTTTATTTAATTTTATTTTAATTAATTTTATTTTAAATGATTTGATTCTAACCCATTTAAATTAAATAGGAAAATTGAGAAAAAAATTTGAAAAATGGCAAATCAAAAAGAAAATCCAGCGGGAAAATTTCTATGGGGAGTCAGGTTGCCTACGCGGGTGCTGGGCACTCTGTGCGCGCACATGCGCGCCCAGTTACTATAGGACGTGCACTCAGCACGCTCGTCCCTTCCGCAAAGGACATGCGAACAACGCGCACATCCCCTCTATACGTAGGCATGCACAGGACGTGCGCACATCGTGCACATCAATTCTGCGCGCACGACGCAGGGTCAAGACCTGCGTGTGTCCCCTCGCGCGCAGACAGGTTATGCGCCTAGGGCCTACGTGTAGTAGGCCTGCACGCGCGGCGCCTAGTGCACCAAAGCCTTGCACAGGCAGCAGAGACCTGTGCCCCTGCAAGCTTACCTGCAGTGCGCCGTCGTTGGAGGAGGCCCTCTTCCCTCATTTTTCGTCCTGAGCATCTTTTTCTCCTCTCTCTTCATTGAATTTTGCCACTTGATGCAAATTAGATGGTTTCAAAACTCTATAAATTGCCCTCCCCCTTCCTATCCTCTCCACACTTCCATTCTTTCATTTTTTTAAAGGTTTAGAGAGAGAGTAGTAGTCTAATGAGAGAAGAAGAGAAAGAACAGAGAACGGTGAAGGAGAAAATATCAAGGTTTTGGTAAGGAATCTATTATTTTTTTCGACGCCTTAAGGAGTATTTTTAGATAAGCCAATTTAATATGATTGTAATTTTGTATGTTTTGTATGCTTCTGTGTTCAGATGAGTCAAATAGTTTTTTTTTTCAAGCATGCTATGTGAATTGTAGATACTTGATGAATTTGCATGTAATAAATATAATACATAGTTAGTAAAAGTAAAAAGTATAAAAAAAAAGAGAAAGTAGAATAAAGCCTGTATGGTCCGAAGTGTATCTACATTGACATGCATATTGCATTAAGTATCTCATTAGGCTTTTTATCTCTGAGGGGGTATCTGTTCCATTTCCCTTCGAAGTATCTATTTTTCCCTCCCCTATCTGGTCTAGAAAGATGTAAGAGGACCACTCCAAGTGGATAATGGCATACCCTCTAACGAGAGTGATATCGCACTATTTGTACAGGTCACCCATGGCTTAAAAATATCGTGACTATAGATATCTAGATGTTAGGGCCACTATGGCTAGTACTACCGTGGTCATGGATCATACCATGGTTTGGCCAGTCGAAAATGGGCTTGAGCAAATTTTCGTATCTATATCAGATCTGATCATTCCACTTGGGTAGTTGGAAATCTATATCTGCCCTCAAAGATGGAAGTTATAATGAATTCGCGAAGCATGACACGAGAATATGAGCATTTCATAATTTATTTGATTTTTTCTATTATCTGGCATGATGTATGTTTGGTTGTCTGTATTAATTATATCGTTTTATTAACAAATAAATGTTTTTCTATAATGTGAGATAGGTAAGCGAGGAAGTTAAATGGTAAGATAAAATAATTAACTTTTAAAATCTTACAATGTTAATTTAATACTATTTTTCTTGCTGAGTATATAGAGCTCATTCTTTCCATGCCCCCCCTCAAATGAGGAAGAAAGTGAGGAATCGCAGACTGACCTACCCTTGGAAATCTATGAGGATCCCGTGGATCTACAAGTCTGAGTGCATGACTTTTTCTGCACTCTGATGAGTCTAATGGCATAGTGAAAGAAGTGACCCTTATGTTTTGTTTTTTATTTCGCTGACACTTCTGGCCTCAGTTTATGTATGTATTGGAACTCATATGTATTTGTAAGGAATTTGTAATATTTTGTTCTGCTGTCTGAATCTGTATCTGACACCCATTTGCCTTAATTAGCACTTGGGATGTCACAAGAACAACTATCAAGACCAACTTCCCATTCCTAGTTCGAACCAAATGATCATACATTTCTCACGATCCTACCTAAACTATACTTTTATGTTTCCTAGATATTCTAAACGAATATAAGTAAGAACAAGGTAAGATAAGGGAGATCACTGATGGGTGTTGAGTACACCAAAAATAAAATCCTAATTAACAAATAAAACTGAATTGTAGTAGTGTTAAGAAGGGTCAAATCCATAGGGAATTGGAAACTAATTTTTTTCCTTGACCCACGAATGAAAAGTAAATCAGAGGTTTTTTTGTAAAACACAATATGTAAAATATAAAATAAGTAATAAGCAAAATAATATTAAACAAATTCTTGGTTGTAAGTTAAAACTAAAATAATTATAAAAAGAATTCCTTGTTGATGAAATAACTAGCTCCAATAACGTAATTGATCATAGATGTGATGATTTATTTTATTTAAACTATAACAAACCAATTATAGTTGTCAGAAATGCTCTGACAAATAACTCTTCCTTATTTTTAAACCAACCAAGAAATGTTAATTAATTGGTTTTTCGTTGTCAAATAGTCTTGGAAATGTCCATAGGATGTACTTGCAAACGACCTTAAAAACTAGAAGAACCTGATTCAAGTTGCCGAATTCATCAACGTGAACCGATCAACCATATTATTTATCTCATTAATGCAATACTGATCGCTTCTAGGTGGCAGAACAACCCAAAAAATTATGGATTTGAGTGGTTCGGCTAGCTGCTTGCAACTTTAACACGCGTTCGATGGGACCTATTCAAACAAATTCAAAAAGCAATATATGTAGGTGTAGGAAGTAAATAATACCAATATTTAAACAAAATATAAATTAACTCAATTCAATCTCATAAATACATCACTGGAGTTCATCAAATCTCAATTAGGAAAAGAAAAATAAATCAACCACTCATGGTGGACTTTTTAAGACCAATGAGTTCTTGGAGAGTAAAAGAAAAATGAAGAAAAAAAATGCAAAAGTAGCAGAAGTTATTGTGTGTAGTGTCGGGAAGAAGAGAGAGGATGGTTCTACTTGGCAACCGTAATTTATATAGCAAAAGGGGGCTAGGGTTTCTTCTTTTATTGATTAGGATCTTTTTCCTTGATTTTTGGCTTATCCCTAGCTTTACAAAATAATATCTTCTTGATTTTCAGCCCCAAATCTGAGTTGGAAGGAGATCTTTTCTAGATTTAAAAAATGTGCATTTTAATTTAAATCTACTGTTGTGCCCAATTCTTAGCCTTGCCCATGGCTAAGTTGTCTGTCTGTTGGACCCAATCCTTGTCCAAGGCTTGTTTATAATTGATGACTCTTTTCATAATCCTCTTTTCATGTTGTTTTTCCTGGTTTTGTCCTTATATCCTATCATGCAATAAAATATAGAAAATAACTTGGATTAGATAGCATACCATCACGTTTAACAACCCAAAAATGGGTAATAATGATGTCGTTTTAAGGTACTATTAAACTCCCCCACACTTATCTTGTGCTTGCCCTCAAATACCACAACACACCACTAATTCTCATCTCGTCACCTTTGACCAATGCCAATCATTTTGCCATAACTCGCATGTGATATCTCAACCTTCAAATTGCAAAAATCACTAGTAATTTGTAAGTTTGAGCTTCATGGACCCACACCAATGAACAGTTAATTTGACTAGTACCCAGACACAACTTGAGAGAGTTTTGTAATTTTTCATTATAAAAATAAGCCAAGAGGAACAACCAATACATAGTAGAACAACTACCGAACTTGTCTAGATATAGAGGTATCATGCAACTGGTTCATGCGAAAAATAGGAAGCCTATTTATAACTAACTTGAGCACTTATTGCTTACTTGAAATGTCACCAGCCTTTTGATGTGAGTACAAACATTTGTGATGAATGAGCTCGGTTACTCAGTTGGTCACAGTTTCAAGTGAGTACTAGCACTACTCATAGTGCTTTGGGGTCTCACTAACCTTTTGACGCGAATGCAAATATTTGTGATGAATGACCCCGATTACTCAATTAACGTCCATTTAAAGTGATTAAAGAGTTGATTATTATGCATGCTCTTTTTTTTTCAAGTACTATGCATGAACTATAGAATTTTAAACATGCAAATTCAGATAAGTTGTAGTAGAGTTTTTTTCTAGACATTGCTATTCACATCAAAGATAAGAACAATTCAATTTTGAATAAGTAATCCTCAAGCACGTCATGCTTAAAATACATAACCGAAGATAACTAATCCAAGTGTGAAAAAAATGAACAATAAACTACAGTTCCTAGGAGATAGTTATAAGTGTAAATCGATTTTTAAAATACCCTATTGAGTTGTTTAAAAATAATAGGAAAAGTTGTAAAGTTTGGAGTCAGTTGCGTAGGCATGCTGATGTGCACCCAGTTTGGGTGAGCAGCTGTGTCAAGGAAAGAGGGGCTGGTGCCACTGAAAGTGATGAGTGGGGGTGTTCGGGTTTTGGGTTTCAGGTTTCAAGTTTTGGGTTTTAGTTTTAAAAGGTTAATATGGGCACCAAGTGATATAAGCTTTAGGGAAGGCTTATGTGGGGAATGACACACGGTCGTGCCTCCCTTGCAGAAACATCGTGATGATACCGCACAACCACACCTTATGGGCAAGGCATGTGTGTTGACATCACGCAGCCATGCTTCCCTTACAGAAGCATCATGATGATATTGCACAGTCGTGCCTTATGGGTTTGACACTAGCCTTGGGCAAGGCTTATTCGGCTATTCTAGAGTTTGGCTTTTTTTTTTACTCCAACACTTGAATTCCCTATTCCTGCACTCTAATCACTATAGAACTCATATTAATCAAAGAAAAATATTGTAGATAAATTGAAATCACTAATGCAAATAATGAAAATTAAAAAAGAATTAAGAAAAATGGATGGGTTGCTTCCCATCAAGTGCCCTTGTTTAATGTCCTAGGCTAGATATTGTCAATTTTTAGGCACTCTAATAAGTTTATCTTCTTGTAGCCAGCTTAGCTCGTTAGAATTTATCACTGGAAGGGTCTTCTATCCCCCCCCCCCCCCCAAAAAATACATATTTTAAATGTTTAGGAGGTGGTTTAAGCTCCAATTTTGGTACTTACAAAACATAATATAAAAGTTTTGTCTCAGAAATAGGAAGGTCAGCACACGATGCTTTACCCCTTTGAGGTTTAAGTGACTCTAATTCAAACACCACATCTTATGGATTCTCTTCAGCAACAAGATCCTCTTCTAAAATTTTTAAGCTGTCCGCATCAAAATCATTAGAAAACACAATGTTCAGCTTATCATCATAGCTTGAATCAAAATATTTTTGACTAAGAGGACCTACAGTATCCACTCCATACACACAAGACATATCACTAGGATACTTCATATCATCATAAACATTAAATTTTGTCATTTCTCCATCAAATTCTATAGTGAGTGTACCATCCTGCATATCTATCTTCATTTTGGTCGTACTCAGGAAGGGTCTCCCTAGCAAAATATCAAAGGGATTAGATGATTTATCATCTTCCATTTTTAACACAAAAATAAATAGAAAAAATGAGATTATCAACTTTGATAAACATTCTCTAGAACTCCTTCAGGATAAACAATTAATTTATTGGCTAGCTGAATTATAACACTTGTTTTATTTTATGGATTAACATTCACTTTTGAGTAAATAGACAATTGCATAACGTTTATTGATGTTCCTAAATCACACATGGATTTTTTATGCCTAAAGTGCCTGTTTTACAAGAAATAGCAAACATTCGTTGATCCTTGCATTTGGGGGTAGTTTTCTCTGAATTATAGATTAAATATTTTCCCTCACACTTACCCTTTCATTGCAATGCAGTTTTTTCTTGTTGGTGTATAGCTCCTTTAAAAACTTGACATATTGAGGTATCTATTTAATTGCATTGAGTAAAGGAATGTTTGCCTTAACCTTGCGGAAAGATTCTAGGATGTCTTTCTCTTCTTTTTCCTTCCTTAATTGGGAAAATCTTTATAGAAATGGTGGAGGGATCTTAAATGGTGCTAACTGGTCATAATCTAGGTTTGTTTTGTGTGTCTTGCTATCAACTATGAATTTTGTTTCTATGTTTTTTTGTAAGCCTTGCCCAAGGCTAGAATTTTTCAATAATTCCTTACCACTTCTCAATGTGATATCACTTACATTTTTCCTTTAATTGATCTCGATTTGAGATGGTAATTTTCCTTGGGATTTGAGCCTACTCATAGAAGTCACTAATTGGCTGGTTGTTGTTGTGCAGGTAGTCTTTGTTGATATTGTTGGAATTTTATTGCCTTACTCCATAGCTAAAGTTGGGATGATCCTTCCATCTCGAGTTTTAAATGTTGAAATAGGGGTCATATCTCCCTTGCAGGTGGCTAGAAAATCCTCCAATCATATTAACTTGCTGCTGGTCATCATCTTAAAGTGTAGGACACATGTTTGTAGGATGTCCAGGATATGCATAAATTCCACAAACTCAGCCTCGCTGGTTTTCTTCTGTAGCCACCTTTTTTACTAAATGAGTTAGTTCAAATATTTGAGACTCAAAGGTTGAGATACTTACCTCATTCACTCTTTAAGGGGTGTCCTAGTTGGATCCGAATTGTTGGGAGGTGGTGGCCATGATCGTTATCAATTCTCTAGCTTCTCGAGGTGTTTTCCTCACTATAGCACCACCGCTTGATGCATCTAATATTCTTTTTTCTATGGACAACAGTCCCTCATAATGATAGTGTATGAGAGATTTTTTTGAGATATTATGTTATGGGCAACTTGCACATAAGGTTCTAGTAATCATATAAACTCTCAGAATCTCTTTAACAGATTCCATATATTTCTCTTCTAATGTTGGTTGCATGCGATGCTAGGAAGAAATGATCTAGAAAGGTTTTTACCATCTCTGTCCAGATTGTGATCGATCCTGGAGATACGTAAAACAACCAATCCTCAGCTGCATCATCCAAAGAAAAAGGGAATGTCCTCAATTTTATCTGTTCTTTAGATACTCCATGCGGCTTCCTTCTTGAGTACACAACATGAAATTCGTTGAGGTGCTTACGCGGGTTTTCATTCTCTAAACCTCTGAAATTAGGCAACAAGTGAATTACGCCAGATTTTAGCTCGAAAGCTACGTTCAAATCTAGCTAAGTGATGCAAAGGGGTTGCTGGTTAGTAGGTGCTGCTGCCAGCACCCTCAATATGCCCTCTTGTTCCATACTTTCTATCTCGGGTGTAGTAAATCGTGTGTTATCTTGATGTATCGGCCTTCTTTCTCTGGTTTACTTTCTTAAACTTTTGGCAATCTTCTCAATCTCTGGATCGTAAAGGAGGGGTCCCTTATTATTAGACATGCTCATAAAAAAAGGGAAGATAATCAGTTAAATTCAACTCCCCAACAAACGTGCCAAAATTTAATGGGTGTCGAATCCACCAAAAATAAAATCCTAATTAACCAATAAAACTGAATTATAATAGTGGTAAGAAGGGTCAAATCCATAGGGAATTAGAAACTAATTTTCTTCTTTGACCAACAAATGAAAAGTAAACAAGGGGAGTTTTTGTAAAACTCAATATGCAATATATAAAATAAGTAATAAGCAGAATAATATTAAACAAACTCTTAGCTGTAAGTTAAAACTAAAATAGTTATAAAAATAATTCCTAGTTAATGAAATATCTAGCTCCAATAACATAATTGATCATAGATGTAATGATTTATTTTATTTAAATTATAACAAACTAGTTATAGTTGTCGAAAATGTTTTGATAACTAATCCTTCCCTATTTTTAAACCAACCAAGAAACATTCATTAGTTGGTTCTTCGCTACCAAATAGTCCTGGGAACGTCTACAAGATTTAACTTGCCAGCGGCCTTGAAAACTAGAAGAACCTAATTCAAGTTTCTGGATCATCCGCATGAACTGGTCAACCAGATTACTTACTTTCTCAGTGTGACACTGATCACTGCTAGGTGTCAGAACTACTCAAACAATTACGGATTTAAGTTGTTTGGACAACTGCTTGTAACTTTTACACGCGTTCGCCATGTCCTTTTCAAACGAATTCAAAACAGCAATAGGTACAAGAAGTAAATAAATACTAAGATTTAAATAAAACATAAATTAACTCAATCTAATCTCGCATACACATCATTGGAGTTCACAAAATCTCAACTAGGAGAAGGAAAATAAATCAGCCACTCATGGTGGACTTTTTAAAACAAATGAGTTCTTACAGAGTAAAGGAAATAAGAAAGATAAAGAAGAAAAAATTACAGAAGCAGTAGAAGCTACTGTGTGTGGTGTCAGGAGAAAGAGAGATGATGGTTTTTGTTGGGAGCCGCGATTTATATAGCAAATGGGGGCTAGGGTTCCTTCTTTTGTTGATTAGGATATTTTTCCTTGATTTTTGGTTTATCGCTAACTTTCCAAAATAATCTCTCATTAATTTTAGGCCCTAGATCTTAGCTGGAATGAGATCTTTTCTATATTTAAAAAATGTTCATTTTGATTTAAATCTACTGATTTATGCGACTCTTAGCCTTGCCCAAGGCTAAGTTGTTTGTTTACTAGACCCAAGCCTTGCCCAAGGCTTGTTTCTGGGCTGATGACTCTTTTCATGTTATTTTTTCTCGTTTCATGTTATATCCTATCCTCCAACAAAATATAAAAAATAGTTCGAATTAGATAGCATACCATCAAGTTTAACGACCTAAAAGTGGGTGATAATGATATCATTTTAAGGTATTATCAATCACTCTGGAAACTTAACATTTACTAGTCGTTGTGACAACCCAAGTGCTAATTAAGGTAAATGGGTGTCAGATACAGATTCAGAATTTATTTCTTTTTCAGAGATCGTAAGGTTACAATTTTACTTTCACAGTCTATTATAGCTCTATACTTTTCCAACCAGTCCATTCCTAATATTACATCAAATCCTACAAAATCTAATAGTATCAGATTTACATATATCTCTATCCTTGAAGTTTTTATCCTATAGTCCTTATATACACAATGAGCACTTGGGTAAGTCCTTTAGAGGGAGTTTCCACCAATAGTGTTTTTCCTAAAGCTTCTGGTCTAAACTCTAGATTATAAGTAAATACTTAGGAAATAAAAGAGTGAGTTGCACCCGTATCGATCAAAGTCTTGGCAAAAGTATTATGAATAGAAGTATAGCCTGGATGAGGACAGGAGCAAGAAGGGCATCAAATTCATTTAAATGGTACACTCGACCTTGTGCTACAGGTCGAGCTACAATCTTTGATCGCTGAGGGCAGTCCTTTATAAGGTACTGGTTGTTTTGGCACTGATAACAAGCATTATTGATAGGACAAGTCACATTGCAAGTGATCACAATGCTGACAGGGTTGGTTAGCTTGAGCAAGTGGAGCTGTAGGTGGGGGCAAGGCAGGAGGAAGGGCAACTCTGGTTCGTTTATCTGGAGGGTTACTTATTGGGTCAGACAATCTTCTTCTAAGCTGTTGGGGTTGTTGTTGGGTACGAACTCGAGCAATACCTTGGTGTTTGGTCGAGCTAAGATCTTCGGCCAACTGGGCATGTTCAAGCACCTCTGCATAGGAGTTGGGTCTCAATATTGTGACTTGATCATAAATGTCAGCACGAAGGCCCTTGAGAAACTTCCTAGCTTTTCAACTTTCGGAGGTGACCATCAAAGGGGCAAACCTAAACAGTTGAACAAAACGAGCTACATATTAGGCTATTGACAGGCTTCTTTGGTAAAGGTCCTAAAATTCTTCCTCTCTCTTTTTTTAAACATAGGCAGGGAAGAAGTTATCAAAGAAAGAATCAATGAAAACTTCTCTGGTAGTAGGGTAGGTAGGACTTCTTTCTTAAGTCACCACTAGTGTTTGACTTCACCGTTTAACATGAAAGCTGCAAGAGATACTTTTTGTTCTTCGGTTAGGTCTAGGATAGAGAAGAGCTTCTCTATTTGTAGGATCCAAGCTTTGACTACTAAAGGATCAGGGCCACCTTTAAAGTGTGGGGGTTAAATTTCCTAAACTCCGCTATATTATGGGAGATAGACCGATCTGTGTTTCAAAATTCGGGGGCAGGGGATGAATAAGGGTTAGCCTAGTTTTTTCCTACGACTGCAGTTAATCCTTAGATAGCTCAAAAGGTTAGCCTAGTTTTTTCCTATGACTGCAGTTAATCCTTAGATAGCTTAAAAAAGTTATGTAAATTCAGCCCTGATCGGATGATCTAGGGCTTGAGGTCGCTCAGTACGCTCTACGGAAGGTCTTCTTCGTGTCATTCCTATAAAAGAAAGCAAAACACGATTTGGAGGTTTAATCTTGAAAAGAGGACTTATTTCTTTCCTAGGTATTCTAAAGGGTTCATCTACCTAAGGCCTCAGTGCAAGGGATTTCATTCACAAAATTCTGCTATGATACGATCTGTGATATCCCAAGTGGTAATTAAATCAAAAGGGTGTCAGATATAGATTCAGAATAACAAGTGCATGATAAAATTTATGCAGCGGAATAAAATCATTACAAATCCCTTACAAATATATATGAGTTCTAATACATACATATACTGAGGCTAAAAGTGGCTGAAAAATACAAAACAAAACATAGAAGCCACTTCTTTCACTATGCTATTGGACTCATCAGAGTGCGGGAACAGTCATGCACTCAGACTTGTGGATCCACAGGATCCTCATAGACTTCCAAGGATAGGTTAGCCTGCAGTTTCTCACTTTCTTCCTTATCTGGGGGGGCATATAAAGAGTGAGTTTCATATGCTAAATAAGGAACACAATATTAAATTAACATCGTAAGATTTCAATAGTTAATTATTTTATATTACTATTTAACTTCATCGGTTACCTATCTCACATTATGAAAAATAATTTATTTGTTAAGAAAATGATACATTAATATAGACAACCAAACATACATCATGCCATATAATAGAGAAAATTAAATAAATTATGAAATGCTCAGATTTTTGTGTCATGCTTCGTGAAGTTGTTACAACTTCCATATCTGAGGGTAGATATAGATTTCCAACTACTCAAGTGAAATGACCAGATCAAATACAGATATGACAATTTGTTCAGGCCCATTTCCAGCTGGCCAAACCATAGTATGATCTATGACTACGGTCATACCAACCATAGTGGCCCTAAGAGATATCTTCAGTCACGACATTACTTAGTCACAGGTGATCCCTAAAGATAGTGTGATATCACTCTTGTTAGAGGGTACGCCGTCATCCACTGGGAGCGCTTCTCTTATGTCTTTCTGGACCAGATAGGGGAGGGGGAAACAGATACCCTGAAGGAAAAGAGAACAGATACCCTGAAGGAAAAGAGAACAGATACCCCGAAGGAAAAGAGAACAGATAACCCTTAGAGATAAAAAGCCTAACAAGACACTTGATGCAATATGCATGTCAATACAGATACACTTCAGACCATACATGCTTCATTCAACTTTTCTCTTTTTCTTTCCTTTTATACTTTTTACTGTTACCGATTACATATTATATTTATTACATGCAAATTCATCAAGTGTTTGCAATTCAAATAGGATGCCTGAAAACAAGAACAATTCGATCTATTTGAACACAGAGGCATATAAAATAGGCAAAATCAAAATCATCATATTTAATAATATTAGTTTATCTAAAAATGCTCTTTAAGACTTTGAAAGAAATACTAGATTTCTTATCGAAACCTTGATGATTTCTCCTTTACCTTTCTCCTTTCTTTCTCTTATTCTCTCACTAGACTACCATCTCTCTCTCTCTCATTCTCTCAACCTTTGAAAAATGGAAGAACGAAAGTGTGGAGAGGAAGGGAAGGGGGAGGGCAATTTATAGAGTTTTGGAACCGTCTTGGCAAAATCCAGTGAAGAGAAAGGAGAAAAAGATGCTCGGCATGAAAAACTAGGAAAGAGGGCCTCCTCCACTGGCGATGGCAGTGCGCCATCCGAGGCAGCGATGGCACAGAGCCCGAGGTGGCAATGCCTCGACCAGCGCACTGCAGGTTAGCCTGCAGGTGCACAGGGGCTAGCCTATGCGCGCACAGGCCTACTTCATGTAAGCCCCAGGCACACAGGGCCTATTCGCGCAGGCTTGCTGCATGGACAGCGTGCACACAGTGTGCGGCGCTTGTCCGCGCGTGAGGTGACACTTGGATGGCCCGCCTGTGCACGAGCTGATGTGCAGATGACTTGTCTGCTTGAGGTGATGCGCAGATGGCCCGCCTGCGGGCAACAGGATGGGCACAAGTCTTGACTACATGTTGTGCGCGCGAATGGGACATGCACGCTGTGCACATGTCCCGTGCATGCGTGCATCGTGCGCTGTGCGCACGTCCCGCGGCTACTGTACATGCATGCACGCGCACACAGTGTCTAGCACCCCCTCTAGGTAACCTTACTCCCTGCGAGATTTTTTCCGCGGGATTTTCTTCCTGATTTGCCATTTTCTGATTTTTTTTTCTCAATTTTTATATTTAATTTTAATGAGTTAGACTTAAATTTAAATAAAATAAATTAAAATTAAATTAAATAAATAAAAAATCAACCAAAATTACGAATTACAATAAATATTAAGCAGCGTAAATTAATTAAATTTAACACGGTGAAAGGTCCACATAAATAGAGTTTGCAAATCATTTTAGCATAGTGATGGGTGGGGTGATACATTGATGTCATTTTAAGGTATTATCAATCACTCTAGAAACTTAACATTTACTAGTCATGCCCTCTAGGAATGATCATTTGAAATCTTTGGGAGGGTATGGCATTTAATATTGGAGAGATAGAATCAATTGTTGAGTGTTGCTTACCTTAAACCTTAGTGGACCCCATTTATGAAAGATCCTAATAAGTCCCAATGATAAGGAATTCCATACTTAATTACTTTAGAAGAACCAAATCAATGATTGAGATTTTGGAATCACCCACATTTTGACAAGTTTTGAGGTTAATATAATAACTTCGTTGAAAAGCTTTGTAAAGGAAAATAAAGAGTTTTGGATTATGTTACAATCATACCACTTAAGTTTTGAATTTATGAGATTAGAAGACAAAAAAAAAATGAACCACTTTGGAAGTATACGTGAGTCTTAAAAAATTGTAAGCTTGAGGACGAGATTTAAAAGAGATCAAGGAGTCATGGAAAAATCTTAAATTGACAAAGAAACTGTCTCAAAAATTAATCAAGTCTCAAGACATACATGGTTATTAGTGGTTCCCCAAACCATCTAAGGATTAGTGTAAGTGAACCAATTATGATATGAAACCTATGATCAAACCTACTGCTACTACAGACAGGTTCTAATACAATAGCATCAAATCTCATTACTTGCATATCTGGAAAAGACCTTAAATTTACCTTCAATAGTCACTAGCCATAACGTCTCGTTCCTAACTCATAATCGAGCCTCTGAAAAAAATTAGTATACCCGAATAAGACTCTCTATAAAAAGACCTTACCACTCCTAAAGTAAATCCCTAAAGAGAGAGAATTCTTGGCAATAGACTCTAACAATAGTGTCTTTAGTGCAATCATCCTTGTATATTTTTTTCCATACCCCAAGATTTGAATGTAAAAATTATATGTAATCCCCCGACCTAGGAAAAATAGAATCCAACCCATATGCTTCATTAGAGGTTGAAAAAGTCAAAATGACGTTGTTTCGATATAAAGAAAAGAAAAAGAGAAGGGGGTCAAAATGATATCATTTTGAGAGCATCAAAATGATGCTATTTTGATGATAGAAAAAGAAAAATGGGGAGTTGCAGAGGCATGTTTGCCTCTGTAACAAGAAGAAAAACATGAGGAGTATACACCTCTAAAAATCATCAAAGAAGGAGGAGGAGAGGCTGGAGGAGTCTTCTTATTCCCGCTCATAAAAGGGAAAAAGAAAAAAAAGAAAGAGAAATCAGTTCAGAGAGAGAAAGAGAAAGAGAGTCGCAAAGAGAGAAGAAAATGTGGCGGATCTGGTGAATATTGTGGGTGACATGTAGCGATTGGATTTGCGTGTCAGATGGCCACGTGAATCTAAAGAACGAAGAGTCGTGGCGCATGGCCAAAAAAGATGAGGATCTGTAGTGGATTTGCCCAAAGAAGTAGAACTCACAGTGGCAGTGGCTAGGCACAATTTTATGATTTGTTGTGCATCCTCAGCATGATTTCATTAAATCTGTTCTAGGTTTGGGTGTGCGGCTTATTATGTGATGATTTTACAGTAGCACGTCGTGGTTCGATGGTGGTCCAGTGGTAGCAGTTCGATGGCAGTGCGTGGTGAACGAGGGACACGCGCATGGTAGTGTGTGGCAATTCCGATGACCAAGATCGTGTGTCTATGGTAAAATCTCGATTCACTTTTCTATTCTAATTATTTTCACAAGTGTCTGTCATTTAACCCACATATTTTATGTTCATCAATGGGGGAATTATCTGAACAATGTCGATTTAGAGGAGAGCGTAGACCCGAGCCAATATGGATTCTAACATTTTTCCGATTCAACTGTATAGTCTCATTTAGAGGCATCCATATTTTTATAAAACTTGTTTTTTAGTTAAAATGAATTATTTACAGACCTTATAAATTATTTAAGTTTTCTAAAGTGATCTCTACGAACTCATCTTGCGTTGGTATAATTACATATGATTGGAGATTATGATGTTGTATGATTTATGTTTATGTATGCATATTGCTACTAGTGTGTATATGCAGATTTTATGCAATCTAGTTACTAAATTATATGTGTGCATAACACTTATATATATATATATATTTAATTTGTATGTTATATGACGTATGTATGTATAATGTTAGTGGACGTGAGTGAATAACTTGTATATGCATGCTATGGAATACATATATGCCTTGTGTAAATATGCAATAATACCTATATTGTATGTGTTGCGTTATATATATATATATTTTTAAGTCGATGACTGCGCATAAAATGTATATATTATGCTTATTTTGTCAGCATGTTTATGTGTAATATATATGATGTATATGTAGGTGCATGCTTGAGTAGGTCATCTATTGATGGATTTGATTAGTAAAAGAGTAACATAAGAATATTTAAAAGACGAGAAAATCTGTTTAACCTATCAATGGGGGGTGTGTGTGTAGCCATTTTGGGAAGTAAAGTGTGGTGAACCCTACCTATGGATACGACCTCAGTCCAATGTGGTTAGGAAGTCCCATAGATAACCAATATGTGTTCGGGTGTATTTAAAAAATTATAAGTGATACTCAATGCATAATCGTTCAGTGTTCGGATGCACTGGAGAAGTGATAAATGATAAGTGACAAGTGATGTATCTACGTAGTGGAGGGAATCCTTAGTGCTTTCATTGATGTCAGCAGAAACGACATTACGCGATGAAACTTTTAAAAGACAAAAAAATAGAAATTATAGATCTTAATAAAAATGTAACTAAGAATAAAAGTATAACTAAAAAGTCATAAGTGAACAATGCAAAGTGAAAGTTATACTAACACATGCAATGATAAATAACTCAGTGACAAGTGCAAGTGTTATGAAATCAATGAATAGTATTACTTGTTTATGTAAATGTGACTTTAGAATATCTGTGATGTCTATGAAATCATATGTGAATGAGGAAATTATTGAGATATTTGAAATTATGGTTATTATATTGCTTAGGAATTGATTTTAAAGAAAATATGCATATGTTTTATAAATCTTGTGTGATTGAGTGTGTGCATGTCTTTGTTATGGGCACTGCCCCTTTTCCTTATTGAGTGCGTGAAGCTCACCCTAATTCACACCACCCCAATGCATACTAGTTTAGATCAGGAGTAAGTTGACGATAAAAAAAAAACTCTAAAGAACCTTATGTGATTGTTGGGAATTTATTTATAAAATAGACTTAAATATATTATACTAATGTAATATTCATTACATATTATAGTAATGTAATATCCAGCCGACCACCTTCTTCCAATTTTAAATTATTTAGTATTCATTTATTTTATTATTTTAAATCTTTTAAAAAGGCTTGGGACCAACTTTTCAAATACCCATGTTTTAAAATTAATTTCCACATGTGTTTTAAATGGATTTAAATTAATTATTATTTTAATTATAACTCTATTCTTTAGGATTATTTAATTAATTAATTTATGATAGAATAATTATTTTATTATATAATTATCCTATATTAAGATAGAATTTTATCTAGGTTATTATTTTATTAATTATCTCAACATTTTTGTACTCATCTAGATTGCTCGGGAGAGGTTATAAATAGGTTTTTGCCCCTAAGATGTAAAGCACATATTTGAGAATAAATTTGAGAGAATTCTTGAGAGTTTCGTCTTTCTATCTTTTAGTATTTTTGCTAAAATTAGCTTCTTCAAGATCTTCGGTAAACAAGAGTCTTCGGAAGTCTTGTTGAGCCAAGGAGCATGGATCAACTTATCGGTAAGTCCATGGTGTTTTTTCTTTTCTTATTTTATTTCTCTAGTCTTTGTTTTTACTTTCCTTTAGTATTGTAGATTCAATTAGAGAGAGGGGTTTAATTCTAGATAGTTATTGTTTCAGTATTGCATACGTTGAGTGGGTTTCAGGAGTAGATTTGATTCTCCCCATACCCTCCTACGTCACTCAGTAACTAAAATAATATTTAAATAATATTGTTAAGATTTTAAAAATAATTAATTTAAAAATAATACTTTATTCGTTTACCATCGAAGAACGTGCATATAGGATCATTTCTATAGTAAAGAAAATATTTTATTTTATTTAAAAAAACATCAACACTAAATCAATCATATCAACATATAATCATGTCATGTAAATAGAGAAGTCATATCATATCATGCTTTCATTTCATCTTTTACTTATTCTTCATGCGAAGCCGTTCCAACCTCTATCTACTGAAGGTAATACAATTTTTTTACTACCAATGTGGAATGACCAATTCATTTAATATTATTTTTCAGCACATTTATAGCTTGTCAAACCACAACACATTTACAACTTGCCAAACCATGACACGTTCTATAATCACAGCATGCCAACTACAGTTGTCCTACATATAAATTATAGTCACGGTCGTACGTTGTCAAAGGGGACCCCTACGATCATATTCCATCACCACTCTCATCAGAAGATATACCGTCATTCACAGGGAGTGATCCTCTCACGTCTTTTAAGACCAGATGGGAGAGAAACAAAACCCC
>NW_019014326.1:16385-34700 GCF_000150535.2 Carica papaya | reverse complement strand
CTTAAGATACTTACAAAATTTTTAACCTGCAGATAAGGAAATTATTATTCTATTAGAATTCTAATTACATAAGATTACCATTTTAATAGAATTCTAATCATGTCATCTCAACTAATTGAATAGTAAAATATTCTAATCAACATTGATGATTACAAGTAGAGAGATTGAGTCTTTTATAGGCTTTAAAGCAACAAACGCAAACAATTTTTAAGGCCTGAATCAGGCAATTTTTTCGTGTTGCAGCAACCGCTACGGATGAAGATAACAGTTAGAGTTGAAACCCTAACCCTAATTAGTACACGCAAAAGACTAATTTACTTTTTGTGAAATTTTTCTTTTTACCTTTTGTACCTGAACACTATCCTCCCCTTGAGCATCAACCTCATCCTCGAGGTTGAGTTGTGGAAATTTTTTCTTCAAGAGTTCCTTCCGTAACAATCTCCTCTAAGATTGTTACCGTTTTACTTAAACAACAGTGTCCTGCGAAATATCAGTCTCCATACTTATAGCAAGTAGTTGTTACTCTTCTCAATTCCGTCTCTCTTCCAACAGTCCGGGAGAGTTGTTTATAATTTTTTATTTTGGATCCTTCAAAAAATTGGACAATTTTCCTAGAAAAATATGAATTTTGGGACATTTCTATCATAGATTGTTCTTATAGCAAGATTTGTTCAAAGTCTTAGTTAAGCGAGTATGGATTAAGCAGTCTTATCATTGGTTGTGGTTTTGGTTTGAGCCCGCTAAGAAAACTGAAAATAAAAGAAATTTCGGAAAGAGTGGGATTGTCGACATTCATTAAATGTGATTGTTTGAAACATTCTTAATACTCCAAATCTTTGACAAAGTTTTTCTATAAAAAAACTTCATTTAAGCTTTTCCACTTTTGCCAACAATCCCTAATACCAAAGCTATATAGCTTAGAAAAAGTGAGGCAACCTCTACCTTTTGTTAGTCTGTTGTTTCGTGCACCAAAAAATATTTATCGCATCTCCGGATCCAGGCACATGATCAATTCCATCAAAAAGTTGAATTTCTACTTTGGGCAGGCTGGACAATTGACCAAAGAGGGGTGAACCAATCCGATTTATAGTGAAATTGGGGGTTTAATTTGATTCAGGAAACAAACCAGGTCAGTCTGGTCCAATGGGTCCAGATCACATTTCTTACCCTTAGAACCAATCAAGCCGGTTTTAGGGTTTTCAATCCCAGAAAATCCTTTATTCACTTCTTTTTCTTTGTGCACGCAGGGAGTCAACAGGACACCCTACTGCTCGCTCCCAACAGCTGAAGTCGGCAGCCCAGAGCTTGTCATCGCCTGTTGCGGTACACCGCCGCACAACAATCCACCAAAATCTTAAATTGCTGTTAAGATTTTTGGTTCTCACGAACTTCAACCACGAGGTTGGCCAACAGCTAGTCCAGCTCCTTCACCGTCAGCTCCACTTGTTCCGCCACGAACACCGCCTTTCCCTTGGATCTAGGAAGCAAATTGACACTGACGAAGGATTTGGCCAGCCCCAGCTCTGATACCATCTTATTAGCACTCTTAGACATAGTGATTGAACTTGAGAAAAAGAAGAGGAAGAAGAAGAAAGAGAGGAAAAACAAAGAAGAGAAATCTGAGAGGTAATTCTATTTCTTCGTTGATGATTACAAGCATAGATATTGAGTCATTTATAGACTTTAAAGCAAACGATTTTTCGGCCAAAATCGCACGGCCATTTCAGGTTGCAACAACTGTGCAGATGAAAATAATAGTTAGGGTTGAACCCTAATCCTAATTGGTACACGTAAAAAACTAATTTACCCTTTTTGTAAATTTTCTTTTTTATCCTTTATATCCTGACACAATATAAGGAAACAATATTACTTATAAACATCATAAAAATCAGGATATATTATTAATATGTCTTTTACCCTAGTGTAACTCTAATGTATATTTCTTACACTCCCCTCAAATTGGTGAATAGATGTTCTCCATTTCCAGCTTAGTAATAATCGTATGAAATATAAGATTACTCAATCTTCGATCAATATGTCAGCAAGTTATAAAGTAGTGGGCATATTGGAATATATATCAACTCACTATTAAATTTTCCTTTAATGAAACATCTATCTATTTCAATGAGCTTACTTCTATCATGTTCTAATAAATTGTGAGATACTGATTGCTGACTTACTGTTGCAATAGAGTCTCATAGGGTCATTTCACTAAATCTCAAGTTTTCCAAAATCATCTTAAGAGCTCACACGTCTCCTAAGCCAAACCAGAACTCTAACTCTGTACTAGATCGAGTTACCACAATCTGCTTCTTAGTTCTCCAAGTCACAAGATCCCCTCCAAGAAAGGTACAATATCCAAACATGAATCTCATGTCAACTAATGATCCGGCATAGTCTGTATCCTGTAAAGTGTATGCTTCAAGAAGCAGCCCATTGTTTCTTCAGAACATCATTCCCCTCCCTAGGGTACCTTTCAAATAGTAGAGTATTTTGTAGGCAGCTTGTAAGCGCGTTTCTTGCAAACTGATTATAATATACATAAATAAACAGACACACAAACACACACACAGCATTCATCTAAGCAACAACTGGCACAGCAAAACTGACATATTTTTGCAAAAGATAGATTGTTTGTACCTGGTAACAAGTGCGATCATATGACCATTTGAATTGACAACAGCACCACCACTACCACCTGGATGGACAGCAGCTGTTGTTTCAAGCATTGCAGGAAGCTCTAAACCTCTTTTTAGGATGGACTGATAAAACGGAGGCATCTTTGCTTTTATTATCTTTGCCACAACCCCAGAGCAAACAGATGGAGAAAATCCTGTACAGTTCAATGTAGAAGCAGAATTTTAATAAATGAAGAAAGAAAATTGTGAGAAGTAGCCACTCTCTGTAATTTACTCTAGAGGTTGACTTTGCAACTCCAGCACAGACAGATGGCCACTTTCTGCCATTAATTGTAATAGTTAAATACATAGGAAAATGCTATAGAAAGTGTTGAACTTTACCAAATAGCATCAGGAAGAAGTTGCATTCCTACGAGGTATTTATATCAGCTACCAGACCAAACATCTTATTAACTAAGTCGAACAGTTACGAGATTCAACAGACTCATTTTATGCAGTAAACAACTTAAATGTCCAAAAGGCTAAGAGCATTTATAAATTTTTGGTATCCATAAAAAGAATATATGACTCCACCAGAACTGCAGAAGCCACTAAATGTCCAAAAAGGTTCTCTATTTTCTACTGCACAGGGCTTAATAAGCAGAAAAATATAAACCAACACCTAAATACATGCATATATAGGTGTGCGAACTTCCTTGGCCTATGCCTAAACAAAACCCATACAACATGTATAAAAGCATATTAGAATAATATTTTTTGCATATAGCACCAAGTTGAGAGTGGGCGATCCGCATTTTGTTTGGAAGAAACCTTGGATTGGTTATCTTCCTGCAGTCACCCTGCTTCCTCTTCTTTATAACCATCTCATCACCATAACACTCCTACATTCTACTATTCATTGGAATATGTTCTTCCACAGAAACCTAAAAGATCATGAAGCTGTTGATACACTCTCTTTGATTCAATTTCTTCATTCAGTTCTTTTTTGCTTCAAGACCTGATCATAGAGTACAGACCCGGCCTTTTTAAAAAAAAAAATACAAGACTTAACCATTTTTCCCTGCAAATCTTGCCTTGCCTTTTTAAACCATAACCTAACTTACGATTGTGTTATTTCTTCTCTTCGTGGTGTTGGATAAAAGAACAAGATAGTTTGTTCTATAGCAGCATAGTTTGTTGAGTTGAGGAGGTTGTAGCTAGTGAGGAATTCAGTGATTCTTTAAGGATCACTTCTCTCCTTATTTGCTCTTTTGTATAGATCGACTTTTTTGGTGGCTCTTTGGTCCAAGGTCCATGGCCTATATAAAGATATAGAAAGTTTGGCAGGTAATTCTTCATAGAATTTTCTCTAACCGTGTTATGGGTTATTTGGAAAGAAAGAATCTTAGGGTCTTTGATGGAAAAGAAAACCCGATGTATAAATTAAGAGATAGGCGATTTCATGTTTTTGGGTTGGGTCTATGTTCATGGGACGTGACATTGTTAGAGATGAAGATTTTAGGTTTGTCATTGATACCCTAACTAGAATGTAAACAATTGTATATAGGTGGTACCCCTTTTTTCGGTGTCTTGTGAATATATACTTCTTAACTTTTTATTAAAAAAAAAAAAAAAAATTATTTTTTAGCCCAGACCTTTCTAGTTTCTTTTTTTTTTTTTTTACTTTTTTCTTCTGAAACAGAGAAGGGACTAGTCCTCCTCTCTTGTATCCTTCTTTTCCTCTCTAATAATATTATTCATTTTCTAATATATGTATATATATGACATTAAAAAAAGCCAAAACAAAAATATGAAGCGCGAAGGACTTACCACATCTTGGTCCAAACAATCCGTGCCCAATAATATATGCCTTTGATCCTAAAGAAGGATGCTCAAAATTTGTAGTAATAGGAGAAAGCTGATGAGGAACATGCTCAAGCTGGAGTAACGCAACATCCAGAGGTCCTTTAGAAATATATACTACTTTAGCATCACACCAAATCCAAGGATTCTGATGATCTAAACGAACGCGTATTTTTCTGTAAGCACTGTAAAAGTTATTGATTTTATGTTCTCCATGACCATCAGCCATAGAAAAACCAGCATTCTTTACTTCTTTCTTTGGAAATTCCAGACCCTTCTGGTAGTTGTCAATCCCAAAATTTCCAGGAGAAGATCCCTCAGACTGGAAGGAAAGTGCCTCGGGATTGTTTCCGTTTTGTCTACCACTAACTGTTGTTTTTCCAAATCTCCATGGTTCTAGCAGGTGAGCATTTGTAAGTATAAGCCCTTGATCATTGACTACAACACCGGATGCCCACACACCATCATTAATGGTAATAAGACAGATAGATGCCATTGCCTTCTCAACTGGCAGATCTGGGTGGAAACAAGCATCAGAATGCCCATACTTATAATAGCAAGGTCCCATTGCGTCAAGGCTGTTAGACAAAATTTTGTTCCCTACACCATTTAAGTTTCCCTCGTTAATATGGATCCCATTTTCTGCATTTTGAGGCTCCTTCAGCAGCAAGTCACTGCAAGCAGTTGCAATGGCTTCCCACGGAATCACCAGCTGTTACCCAAGGCTACAGTTTTGTATGATGCATTGACAATTAAAAAGTTAAATTATGTTAAGAAAAAAAATAGAATAAGCACAGCAATCTACCTGAATTTCAGCACCATCATTCTTATGCCTTAATGGTCTAACCAAAATACCAACAAATTGTGCGTGTTCACCAAAAACTGGACAACCTTCCATTCCTGAATGACAATTTGAAAGCATAAACAGTTTGCAGTTGCATCAAATTTCAATGAAGCACAGTTATAAAACTACAAAGAATTACTCGCACCAGGTAGACAGCGTATGTCAGCCATCAACAATGATCCCTTTGATGATCCAGGTGGATAGCAGTTGGCAATAGATCCTGCTGACATGCTGGTCCAAGCAGTTAAAAATAGCAGTTTAAAGCACTGAAGGAGAAAGCTACAGAAAAGAGTGAAACTATTTACCAAATGAATCACAGAGAAAACATAGCTAATAGTTTGACTTCGAAGGAATGAAATGTTAAATCTAAAGGATCAACAGTTTCAGTTTTGAACTACCCATTGCTTATACTTAGGCAGAGAGAGAATTGCTGCCAATGTGGCTGTGTAACAACAATAATGTCCCAACTAAATAAAATCTAAAATCAGAGCTGTATAACTTATTTCCTTGCAAGTCCTAATGACACTTAGCTGCTGGAATGTTACGTGTTCAAGATTCTATATCAAAAAATATTACAGATGATACAATCTTCTCAAATTGAATCTTATGGATGCCATCTCTTCTTTGAATTATTTCACAATCCATTTTTACTCATATTTTCAGTTGATATGGCTTAACCTACAGCTATCTCCAAGACACAAGACAAGTCTTCCCATCAACAACTTGTTTTTTTCTTATTGAAGAAAGTATCTGGTGAATAAAATTAATTGATTTTGATGAATATTTTCGTATTAATGATGCTAATTAAGTTTTAAGCTACCAAACATGGTGTGACTCAAGAAAATGGAACGAATTATGAAAAACTACAAGGGTATCAACAAGAAGAGAAACACATTAACAACAAAGTGTAAATCTCCTTTAGCATTTGTTTATCTTTTATCTATAAAAAAATCTTCTATGTAAATTAGATAACTCATGGTTGACTTAAGTGATTTTCCTTTTGACTTTTTCAGTCATAACAATCTCTTTGAAAAATGTGTTTATATTTTTTTTAAAAATAAAAAGTATGAAAAATATTCTTCACAAAGGTACCGATAGGGTACCACTCATTTACAAAAATTTACAGTTTAGTTAATATATCTATAATATTCCCAGAATCCTCCACCTTGTATACATCATGCCCTAAAATCAAGGACCCAAAAAAATGAAACCATCTATTTCTGATCTTAGAGATCCCCCTCTCAATATCTTCAAAAGGTCTATTGTTTGCTTCTTTCCAGATCACCCAAATAATAGTAAGGGGTATAAGCTTTACAAATTGTCTTTTCTTACATAAACCTTCTCAAGCTCAAATCTCTTCCTTTACAAAACCCCAATAGCTCAATTAATTCCAAGCAGCCAATAGATCATCGTCCAAGGTTCATAAAACATTGGACACCAAAGAAGAATATGATTACAAGATTTAGCTGCTTTCTTGCACAAATAACATCCGTTCACCATAATTTTTCCTCTAGCCATTAGCTTATCAATTACTAGAATGCATTCACGACACGCCTCCCAAGCAAAAAAGCAACCCTAGGAGGTGCCCTTGTCCTCCAAATCTGGTACACCAAGAAACTGGAAACACCTTCCTGCTCTCTCCCCACCAAGTAATTGTAGTAAGACATAACAATGAAGTTCTCCTCCTGATATAGTTTTCACATAATTAAGTCCCTGTCGTCATTAACATGCACTGTGGCGAGAAGTTGTAGCAATGCTTCATATTCTTCAATTCCCCAATCATTTAAATTCCTATTCGCATTTACAACCCTTCTCTATGACGTAAAACAAGTAGTTTTACGTTCTCACACGTCACAAGATGACATCTCCTTTTTTCTTCCTCATCACCCCACAGATATCAACTCGTATAGCTTCCAATCTTCCTGCAATTTTCACTGGTATCGCTAATGTAGACAAGAAATAGATGGAGAAATTGGTTAACGTGTTTTTTATTAAGGTTAACCTATCTCCCTTAAGAACATTTCTCTTTCATCCAGCAAGTCTTGTCTCAAATAATTCAATTATAGGTTCTCATGTTCTTACATCTTTATATTTAACCCCCAGTGGTACACCAAGATATTTGATTGGTAGATTAATTGCCTTACACCCCAACACTCCTGCAAGCTACTCTGCGCCTCTCTTATCACCAATTCTTACCAATTCAGACATTTTCAGGGAAACGTTAAGACCCGAAACAGCTTGGAAGCATAGAAATACACACCTTAACTTCAAAAGCCTCTTCTCCTCCGGTTGATAAAAGATGAGTGTGTCATCCGCAGAGAAAAGATGTGAGATCTGGATCTCGTGGTCACCTCTTTCCACCTCAACACCCCTCAGAAACTCAACGCCTTAGCCTTCTCCAATAAGTCGTTGAGAGCTTCCATCATAATGATATATAAAAGAGGAGACAATGAGTCGCCCTATCATAGACCTCTGGATACCTTAAAGAATGTCCCCTATTAACTAAAACAGCAAAATAAGTAGTAGATACGTACCAGTACATCAATCTCCTCCACTTATGTCCAAACCCCATTTTCTCCAACATATAGTCCGCAAATTCCCAACTCACATGATCATACACTTTTTCTATATCTACTTTACAAAGTAGCCCTTCCCTCTTGCCTCCCACCAGCGCGTCCACAACTTCATTTGTCACCATAACTGCATCCAAGATCTGTCTACCTTCAACAAAAACATGCTGACACTCCCCAATCACTTCCCTAAGCACCCTAGATAGTCTTCTCGCAAAACTTCTGGTATTAGTTTGTATATACAAGCTACTGAACTTATAGATCTGAAATCTTTTATATTGTTTGCACCTTCTCTTTTGGCAATAAGTACTTAGAATGTTGTGTTCAAGGATTTTACAAAAGTTTTGGACTCATGTATCTCCCTAAACAACTCCACCATTTCCCTTTCAATGGCATGCCAAAATTCTTGTAGAAAACTCGTGTTGAAACCATCCAGACTTGGGGCTTTGTCCCCATTACAACCTCTATGTTCTTCAAATATCTCGTCCTCAGTAACTCCCGTTCCATCTAGGCGAGGTCTTCTCTCAACATCTTCCTTATACAATCGGTAAAAATAATTTTTTACTTCATTTCTCATGCAATCATTGCCTCTAACCTGTTTTTCATCAATAGTTATTTCTTCTATATAATTGCACATTCTCTTGTGACTACCCAAACAATGGAAATACTTGGTGTTTTTGTCACCCTCTTTTAACCATTTTTCTCTAGATTTCCACCTCCAACTAATCTCCTCCAGGTTGAGATTGCGGGCCAGATCTACTTTCAATGCTTCTCTTCTCTCCGCCTCATCCATAGATAGTCCCTCTTCTCCTTCCCTTGTATCAAGGTCTTCAATACTTTTTAATACGTTCTCTATTGCCTCATTTTCTTTCTCTTTTTCCTCCATTGTCCATTTTCTAATAGCCTCTTTCAAAACTTTCATTTTGCAGGATATTATGTAACTTGCCTTCCCCTAGACCATTGTTTCTCTCCACTTTTCTTCAATCATATCCTGAAACTTTTCTACCCTCAACTATTTATTATCCAATCTTAAAGGGGTGGGTCCCCATTGTATTCCATCCGCTTCTAGACATATTGGAAATGATCAGAACTTGTTCTTTGTAGTATTTTCTGGCAAATACCTGCAAGATGTGAAAGAAGAATAAATGAGATTAAAAACCGATCAATTTGTAAACATGAGGGTCTGCTCCTCTGATTTATCCATGTTCATTGTCCCCCACCAAAGGCAAATCCACCATATCTAGATTATCAAGGACATCCTTAAATTCATTAGTCCAAGTAGTAGAGAAATTATCACCAGATCTTTCATTTCTCCTTAACACCATATTAAAATCCCCTCCCACTACTCAAGTGCCACCCTATCCCTACTTACACCAACTCCCTCCATAATATATTCTTCTCAGTAATATTCCCCCTACAATACACCCCTGTGAACACCCACTTCATCTGATACGAAACTCAGGATCAACTAACTTGATCAAAAACTCCGCATATAACATCAGTTATTCAGAATCATAAAATCCTCAACAAATCCTCCTTACTTAACCTACATTCAACACGTGAATGTCAACCAAGGTAATCAAGATGATTATTTGAAATGATTAAATGCCGCAACGTAGAATCTTGATAAGTGAAATCAATTCAATAGGGATTGATAAAACGTCACAAGAACTTATCTTAATAAGTTAAATCAATTCTCACTCAACAAAAAGGTTGATGAAAGCTAATTAGTTGAAAACTAAAACTTCATAATTTTATTATCTTCAAACTTGAATGATTATAATTGTGAATTGAAAATCTATTTATAAAGTAAGTCATACGCATTATAAGAAAATAAATCTTCTAAATTAATGGTAAAAATTATAAGAAAATTAAATGTTATCTTAAATGATAAAATAATGAAAATTAATAAAACTTTGACTAGAATAGTCTATATAGGATATTATCTTTTTAAATGAGAATATTTTAATTAATTGTGAAAGACTTAGGGAAAATAAATATGGTTAATTAAGATTGGTCATCAAATGAGCAAAGAGGTCACTCATATTTTTCCTAAATCGTGGGATTTAGTTTTTTAAAGAATGAGATTTAATTTTCTCTTCCTTTAAGATATCACATGGTTTAGGAAGAAATCTTTCATATTAGCTGATTCTCCCTTTAAAGAAATTCTTTTCCCTCTCCTTGCTCACGTCACCATCCCCCCCTAACAATTCTGAAAAACACATAATAGCCCCTTCACCACCTCCTTATATCTGACACTCTCCTCCCTGCACAAAACAATAATACCTCTAGTCATACATCTTGTAGGAATATAATGTCATCCCACATCTTTCATGCTCCAAATACTTTTCAAATCTTTATCAGTACATGTTTCCATTTTTTATTTTATTCCCATATACATATAATATTCGGCTTCCATCTATTCATACATCCCTGGATAACTAGTTTTTTTTCCTTATCATTTGGACCCCTCACATTCCATGATATAATTTTACCAACAATCAAAATTTCTCATTAATGCCCCCTATCATCTTCATTTCCTTCCTCCAGCAGTCATAATTAATGGCGGACCGCAGTCTCTTCAATTCCTTAGGAGTGTCTTCATCCTATCTCTTCCTAACCCTCATTGCCAAGTTTTCCCCTTTTTCCTTCATTATCCTCCTCTTTTCAATTTCAGCAAACAAAATACATACTTGTTCTTCAATTCCCTCAAAAGTAACTAGGAACTTCCTACTAACACGTCAGACGTAATGCAACAACCCTACAAATCTACATTCTTCCTCATCTCCCTCCATGCCCCGAGCCCTCTCTATACTAGATTCATTCCGTCTCCATCCATTGAAATTGCTTTCGGAATTTTCTCCTCCACTAGGACGATAGCCAACTCCGATTCTCTGCTGCCATTGCTTGTCTTCTTCCTCTACTCTCACCATTAACTCCAATCCGTTACAACCCTCCTTCATCAAACCTTCAGCATCAATCTTCACTGAGACTTCATCATCTTCTCCTTCATTCCTAACTGAATCGCCACAAATAGGCTCGATCTGCACCTCAGTCACTTTTTTGGCCATTCTTTGCTCTCCCTCGCACTGATAGTCTTCGGGCATGCCCTCTTTCAAAACCGAGATTCACCTCGAGTCAAATTCTTCCAGACCGGCCTCCACAGCCATTTCACTCTCGGGCTTTTCTTCTTACGCCGCTCAAGTTGCAGCCCATCCTCCACAATCCACTTTCCCTTTTCCTCCCATGTGAAACGCCTCTGTCCAGTTGATTTGAATCTTCTCGTTCTTCCTAAGTCCAACACACCCGACCAATCTCTCTCATTTAATTCAAAACAGTGCCTTATTCTTGCATTTTAGTTGAAGTCTATGTCTTTTAAAAAAAAATAAAATCAACCCAACCCGTTTTCAAAATGGGTCACGTCTACCCTACCCGGTACTCACCTTCACTCCTATTTGCAGTGCCGCCGCATTGGTCTTCTTCTCATTAACCTCCGTCGTGAAAAAGTCAGCTCCACGTAGTGAGGCACTAAAAGGATTCCATCTTCGGCTCAACTCCATCTCTTTCCACTCTTGTGCTCAGTCCTTCTGCTACTACCTCTGCCTGCTTCCTATCTGGGTTTACAATCAGGCTATTTGCGAGTTCATAAGCCGACTTCATTATCCGCCACCATCCACCCGCTTCCGCCCCATCCAGAATAAAAATACACTTCACCTCTCTTCCTTTCTCCTCCATCATCACCAAGTATCTCCCCCTTCTATTTTGGCCAAGGGAAATCCAGAGATTATGGTGTCGGCCTGTTATGTGTCTTCCCCACGTCTTTCTCCCTTTTCACCAATAAAAATCTTCAAATTCATCTAGCAACCATATCACATCTTCCTCATTCAAAGAGAACGATATGCGAAATCCTCTTCCATTTTCACTAACTCTTAATCCCGTCATTCTTCTTCCTTCTCGGACCAGGTCGAAAGACTTATTATCAATGGACAAGAAACTTCCATCCATTATGCTCTATACTAATGGTGAAAGTTTAAAATTGAAATATTGTGTCAAAGATACCTCAAAGACAATGAAATTTTCAAGAAAACTTTATTTAATGTGTTGGCAGATATGATTTTAGGAATCACTTTCTTGAAACAAAGGATATTACCTTAAGTGGCAGGTGCATTATAAAAGGTGATACACTAAAATACTTTTTATAATACATAAAGAGGATATTTTAGCATTAAATGTAATTAGACATGTGTTTTCTTTTATATCACACCATAACTCAAACAACCTTGAAGTTAAACTATCTTTATTAACGTTTAATATGTCAAAAATTGTAATTTTCAAAAGTTATGTCATAGATTACACTGTTCTAATATTAAACAGCTTTTATTAAGGTTGGATATGTTAGAGGATGTGATTTTCACAATCGAGTCTAAGATTATACATGATTTAAAATAGACTGATTGTTAAAGTAAATGTGATTTGCGAGATCATGCCACACAGAAACTCATGCATTCTTAAATAACACCATTCCAACCCAATCTTCAAAACGCCTCCAACGGATAGCTTTAACTTTCATATATTTAAATAATTCTTTCCTACAAGTTTACATAAATTTTTTGGAGGAAATACATTTCAAAAAAAAAGGGAAAAAATCTTATTCTCTTGATTCTCCATCGAGTCCTAAGCGTATTTTTCACTTATAAATCAACTATGTGAGAGAGTAATAATCTATTGTTCCATATCTCTAAGTATTCTAAGATAGGATTGAGGAGACCTTTGGGGAGTTCTTATGTTGAGGATACACAAGTGTACGGTGTGCTAGGCACTAAGACTTGTAACAAAAAATCAGAGGAGAACTTTACTAGAAACCAGAGGATAACCCTATAACAAAGGACCCAAGGTCTGGAATCATCTATTCTTTAAAATATCAAAACCATTAACATCTTCAACCCCCAGCATTGAGACTGCTTTATTCCAGAATAATTTAGAAATAGAAAAATCTGAATGACAAATAGAAAAATAGAGTTAGACCAAAGAAATTGGAGATAGGTGAAGAAATATACAAAGAAGTAGACTGAATGGGATAGATTATGAAAAATAATAGCGGGAAAAAACAAAAACAAAGAGATAACAGGAAATAAAACCCCAAGAATTCTTAATTCATCATCATTCGTTTCCTTATTGTTTACAAATAATTGCCTTTACATATACATTAGTTGCAACTAATGTATAAATAAAATATTGAAATAACCAAAGGAGGACATCAAACTTCTACAACATAAGTTTTTAGTAACTTAAAATCTTACCAAATAGGCCATATGAATTAGAGATAATAATAATAATAATAACAATAATAATAACAACAACAACAAAATTTCTTTAATAAAACTTTTCAACTAAGATCTTGTTGTACATCACAATGTATAGAAAATGATAATGAAATTGTGACATGAGTTTATTTTTTTTAAGTTGTTTAAATGTTTCCTAAAAGCTAGTTAATTTATGTTTGACTATCATATAAATGCATTCCTTTGTATAGGTTCTATTTATAAACATATATGAATGTAGAAATAGAAATTATAACATATTTATTGGCCAAAGTTCTAAAATCATTCACAATGCTGTAACGTCATGACAATGTAATAATTTTTTTCCTTTCTTTTGATCAAAAATCATTTGGTGAAATAAAAGAAAGGAAAAAAATTATTACATTGTCATGATGCTACAGCCTTGTGAATCAATATCTTCTACCTATTTCAACATTAGGAGATCTGAGGATAGAATGCTAGATTATTTCAAGAGGAAAATAGTGCCTTCAGTTTACACCACATCATTTATATCAATCATCCACCCAGATTCCAGTCTACATGTAACTACAGCAGTAGAAAGCATTACCTGTTGAAGAAGTGCACTGGTGAGAGTACACCAAAGGGAGAACCCACGGCTAGAAGAAAATCTCCACTTCTATTCAAAGGTGATATGGCAAGATTTTGCTGACCCTGATTCCCAGGAATCGACAAAATAGTTGAAGAATGTAGTTAACTGTGGCAGCAGTTAAACTGTGTATTAATATGAAAAAGACTGAAGAAAACTTTACCTCTAAACCTAAAGACAACCCAAGAACAGCTACTCTAGTAGTTGACCTGCCCATCACACTTGGATTGCGTGATTCCCTCAAAGAAAAATGTCTCTGCCTCTCCATGATAGATTTGCTTTCATGATCAATCTAGAATATTGATTTAACTACTGTTTTTAATATGTGAAAAAATCTTTGACTTCAAAAAGGAATCAAAATACTACGACAAATTCAGCAGCATGCTTTTCTTTTTAAAAAAAAGTAGAGCTTAAAAGTGAATTCGATAGAAACTATTTGTTTACTGCCAGTCATGATAGGTTTCAACTTCTTTCAATAAAATAAATTTAATTCTTGTAATTACAAAGCAAAGATAAATACTTATTAAAGAAGAAAAAAAAAGAAAGAAAGGAGAGAGATGACTGGCTTATAGGAGGTTGCCCCAGAGTCAAAAAGATGATTCATGCCAACAGGAGTATCAACAATATCTTTGGTCAGCTAATTGTTAAAGGACATAGAGAACCAAATAACAATGCCTTTTTTTGATAAGATGGAATTGTACATAAAGTAACAAACCAATATATCCAGCCTGCAGTTACCAAGAATGCATAGTGCAGAAATAATAAAGATAATATGAGTCCAATGTGCTGCTATTTATGCTGTTTATACTATTTTGTCTTTACTAGCATCCCTTTCAGTAGTATATCTTATCCGCTGTATTTGTATGTCTCCTTCTCATTCTTGATAATATTTCTGTTTCTATCCAAAAATAAAAGAAAATTAAGATAATATGAGTTTCCCAGAGATGGACAGCAGTATTCATCGTTTCATTTGAACCAACAATAGTTCAATACTTCCAAAAATTAGAATACACTAACTGTGAGAAATATATGTTTTGAAAGAATACCAAACTCACCGGAGTCCGAATAATGTCTATTGAAGTCTGCAGATCATTATCATATGAGGCCAATGACCAACCGACCTCCCATCCATGCTCTAGTGAGCTTGAAGAAGCTTCAATAAGAGATTGGAGAGCAAGGGAAGATGCAGGGACATCAACCTTCGTAAACATTGATTAATCAGCACTGAAAACAAGTTTGCATTTGGCTCTTTAATTATCAAGTGAAACAACTTCAAGACATAACTAGGAAAGAAATGCATCATAAAGTATCATATGCACAATGTTTCAAGTTTCAACATTTTCGACAAAGTTACAGAGCAAGACACTCATAATAGAAGAGTGTCATTCTATGAAAACTGGAATCACCACCAAAAAGACAGTATTGAATCAACTCTAGAATCTCATGAGATGCCAAATATCTTGATTGGATTCAGGTGCAAATTTCCCATATGGTTATCGTGTTTGACCTTATAATTGTTATAGTCAAAGATAAAGGGACTCGATCAGCAAAAGCCCAATCTTGGATGAAGACAAAAGGACTACATTTATATGAAAATATAATAAAACTAATATAAGCCTCTTAGAAACTAAGATGACATCATATGCATAAAGAATACAAACTATAGCACGAAAAAATAGCATATTCTTATTTGCAGTGGAAATTAAACAAAGAAAAGGTTCATACTAATCAGTAATGTATGACTGGTTAAATATTTATTATTCAAAATATTCAATTTTAGATATGCAAGAACCAACACAACCATTTTGTATTCTTTTTCATCTTCTAGCCTAAAAGCATTCATCAACATCTTCATATCATCATATGTGCTAACTGCTAGTTTGACCAACAAAATGTCCGAGATGGATACGAAGTGTCAAACACAGATCCCCATCCCCAACCATATACTACCTTGTGTCAAACACAAGTCACCAAAATCAAAGACTCCAAGCAACATAGAAGACAACAGTTCCAAATATTAACAATCCCCACTCATTTAGAGCCATTTGTGGAGGTACCTTGCATTAACAAATGTGGCTTACTAATTCATATAACCTACCACAACACAGATAGTAATAAGATTTTGTGGACAAATAGTGCATTACAAGCTAACAAAGAGTTCTTTTTCTTTTTTAATAAATATCTGCAGTTGACACTTCTGTAGTGAAAGTTAAAGCTCATATCCTAATTGATTGTCCTTTGAATTTTTAGCTAAGGAAAGTCAAGAATGAATGTCTCTTAATGCTCCAATCCTTGAGAAATGGCAAGGTAAATACTAACCAGTGACACGAGTTGAGCAGCAATCCAACAAGGAGCTTCTTCCATACTCACTTTTCCCTGTAAAAAAGATAACTTAATTAATCATTCCCAAACCTAAAAATCACCTTCAATATTTAAAAGCAAGCATATTATACCTCCACCATTATATCAATCCGAGCACCCGGAATCAACTGTGGGTTACCCTGAAACAAAAAAGTAGCAGCAACATTGTACTCACATAATCAATAAACAATACAACTAAAATCCAATCTACAACATCTTCTACCTGAGACATGTTTTCTCTGTGCTCCGCAGACAGAAAAGGTTCTACAACAGATGCAACAGTCACAACCAAGGCCAAACTCTGACCGCTATCACAATTTAAAACACGCTTAGCCGCCTCAGAACTATAAAGAGCATCGGGCAATAGCATCCCAGAAGCTGAAAGTGTTGTTTTGCCAGAACTACATAATACCCATAAAGAGAAAACCTCAATAAAACGCAAAACCAAATAACAAAAAACACAGGGTTGTGATTACATAGTCAAAACTCAAGGATTTACTGACCGGTATTGATGAAAAGCATGTTTCCTCATCTTCAGACCCTTCGGGTCCTGAAAGGAATGAAAGCAATACTCGCCATAGTCAACGGCCAGATGGAAAAAAATTGCATTAACATGAAAACAGACATATTTTGGCATACAATTGATGTAAGAAAAAGAGAGAGAGCGAGAGATTTACAGGGCCCTGAACTTTGACCAAGACAGCAAAATTCCGGGCAAAGTCGACGATTTCGGGCAAACCCATTGTAGAAAAATCTTGATTCGCTTGCAGCGAAACTGTTATCAGGTTTAAGGACTCCTTGTTGCAGAGGAGGAGGAGGGAAAACAGAGTAATCTGCGATTTAATGAAAGGAGCTGGAAGTTTTGCTGCTCTCGAGGCTTAGAAGATAAATGAAGGAAGAAAACGAGCTGTCTAAAGGTAGGCCCGTTGGCTCCTGATTTCTCGGTCGCTGAAAGTGAGTAATGATTTATTTATATTCATAAAAATATATTTTTTTATTATAAAGTAATAGATTACTAAGTATTATATATACGACCCTCGAAAAGCTAATCATGGTGAAATTAGTTCAATTGATAAAAATATATATATATATATATAATTAAATTACTCAATTTGGTATAAATATATAATGCAATATTAAAATATATTATATTATATTTAAAAATTCAATTTAATTGTTAATAAAAAGTATTAGGATTAATTGTTGAATTATATATTAAGAGGTTGGGAATGCATAATAAATCTATAAATTAATGAATTTGGTTGTATTTCAATTTATAATTTTAAAATAAATTATAAAAATTATCTACTAAATTATTATATTAATAGTCTCAAATCAATCTAATTAGCTTATTACAGTAATATAATTCTTACATAAAAATTATTATAGTATTATATTACTAATGCTCTGTAAAATAAACATTCATTATAAATTACATATTATATAGTAACATATTTAAGTATATTAATATTAGTTAGTTATTAATAATATTTTCAAGTCAAGTGTTTGACGATATTAATATGACATTTGGATTAGGAGTCATCACACTTGAATTCTAAATGCATTTATTTTTATAAAACGCAAACTCAAACGCATCTTAAATTTGAAGTAAGTTTTCAAATTTTATCGTATTTATAGGTTATCTAATCATCTTGTTCGATCATTTTATTATATTAATATAAATAAAATTATATTTATATTTATAAAAAATTAAATATATATATATATACCTAATTAATTTTCGACATATTTTAATAGCCAAACTCAAACATGCATCTGCCAAGCAACTACCTTCCCACTAATTTGTACTTGGGCCTATTCTAAAGTCGTTATTTAATGAATAAAATGTTGTAAATATGGTTTGAATGTCATGTTCAGTAGGTTCAAACTATAATTATCATCACAATCATATTAATATTGCATAATCTACAAGGCATTTATTATTTCTAAGTGAATTATAATGAATATAGTCAAAATAAGCAGCTTATAGTAAATGTTTTATTCTAATATTATCATGAAATTCTTAATGAAAATATATTAAAAATATAATAGAACAATAATTATCCATTCATGTTTTATCCAATTTACTTATTGTACGCACTGTTATTAATAATTTTATCGATTTCATCAC
>NW_019014325.1:11076-24232 GCF_000150535.2 Carica papaya | reverse complement strand
ACTATCGGTGCAGAAGCACCCAATACCTTATAAAAGATTGCCCTCAGCAACTAAAGTATGTAGCTCGACCCATAGCACAACGTCAGGTGTACCACTAATGAATTTGAAATCCTTCCTTCTCTTATTCTCATCAAAGGTATATTTTCTATTCATAATACTCCTATTAAGGCTTTGATTGATACTAGTGCAACTCACTCTTTTATTTCTTATGCATTTGCTTGTAACCTAGAATTTATACCAGAAGTTTTAGAAAAAACTTTAATAGTTAAAACTTTTCTAAAAAAGTACTAGAGGTTCATGGCATATATAAGGACTGTAGGATAAACACTTCAGGGATAGAAGCATGTGTAAACTTGATACTATTAGATTTTGTAAGATTTGATATAATATTAAAAATGGATTGGTTGAAAAAGTATAGAGTTATAATAGACAGTGAAAGTAAAATTGTAACTCTACAAAACCCAAAAAAGAAATAAAAGTTGTTATTATTTTTTTTCTAACAATGGAATATAGACGCTAATCCTATTGTGTGTTCCATACCCATTGTTTGCAATTTTCCTAATGTCTTTCCCATCGAACTCCTCTGTCTACCTCCCCCACATGAGGTAGAGTTCTTGATTGAATTATTGTCAGGAACCCAGCCAATCTTAAAGCCTGCGCATCGCATGAGTTGCACTGAGCTAACAGAGCTGAAACATCAGCTTTCTGATCTTATCACCCGAAAATTCATTCGCCCTAGCCATTCTCCCTGGGGTGCTCTGGTGTTGTTCGTAAAGAAAAAGGATGATACCTTCCAACTCTGTATGGACTATAGGGAACTCAACAGAGTGATCATTAAAAATAAGTACCCTTTAACCCGGATCGACGACCTCTTCAATCAACTGCAAGGAGCCATGGTCTTCTCTAAGATTGATCTCAGAATTGGGTACTACTAGTTGAGAGTAAAGGAAGAAGATATCCCAAAAATTACCTTTCGGTGTGATATGGATTGTACGAGTTCAGGGTGATACCGTTCGGATTAACCAATGTCCCAACAACTTTCATCAACCTAATGAATTGAGGTTTCTGGTACGCACTGGATTAGTACGTCATCGTCTTTATTGATGACATTCTAGTGTATTCTGAAAGCCATGGGAAACACATTGTGCATTTAGCTGAATTGTTGGAGACTCTTCACCAAAACCAACTAAATGCAAAACTAAACAAATGCTTCTTTTGGTTGGATCAGGTTTCTTCTCTTGATCATGTAATCTTAAGTGAAGGAGTTTCTGTAGACCCATCTAAGTGGAATCAGTGATCAGCTAGAGCCCACCCACCAATGTGGATGAGTTACGTAGTTTTCTTGGCTTATCAGGCTACTATCGACGATTCATTGACAGATTCACCAAGATTGTTGCTCCATAACTTGATTCACACGGAAGGGTGTGCCCTTCATTTGGAATTATGCATACAGTGAAAGTTTCATGGAACTAAAGCACTGTCTCATCTCTGCCCTTGTGTTGATCCTCCTGGATAATGAAGGGAGATTCCAAGTTTACTATGATGCATCTCATTTTGGTTTGGAGTGTGTCTTGATGCAGTATAGCAGAGTAGTCACCTTTGGAACCCAATACCTCAAAGCTCATGAGCAGAACTACCCTACCCACAACCTGGAGCTAGTAGCCATTATCTTTACCCTGAAGATATGATGGCCTTACCTGTATGGTTAGACTTTTAAAATCTATACTGACTATGAGAGTCTCAAATACATCTTTTCAGAAGGGGAGTTAAACAGGAGATAAAGACACTTGATGGATCTTCTGAAGGATTATGATTGTTAAATCATTTATCACCCTAGGATAGGGAATGTAGTCGTTGATGCTCTAAGTCGATGAGAGCCTACTGTGCTGGCCCAAACCATGGCCTCCAATTGGAAGATGAAGGACACTGTGTAATCACTCCGCCTTAGCTATCATGGCAAATGCACCTACCTCCCCCAGATTCAAGCCTTGCTGGATCTCTTTATGAAGATCTGAGAAGCACAAGCCACGGACCTGGAACTCATCAAGAACTTGGGTAAGTTCACTTCGGATGACTCTCCTGATTTTAAGATCTCTAATGATGGATTGTTCATATTTTAGAACCGAATTTGGGTCACCGATGCAGTACGCACAAATGTACTCAAGACCGCCCATGCTTTCAAGTTATCCATTCATCCCGGAAGTACCAAGATGTACCAAGACTTGAAATGATAATATTGGTGGTTAGGAATGAAGAAGGATATAGTTGACTACGTCTCCTAATGCCTCACTTGTCAATGGATAAACGCAGAACATCAGAGGCCTAGTAGCTTGCTACAGGGTCTTCCAATTTTGGAATAGAAATGGGAGCACGTGACTATGGATTTTGTCACCGGATTACCCAGGACCTATTCTGGTCGAAATGTCATTTGGGTCATTATGGATAGGTTGAACAAGACTGCCCATTTCCTGCCTATTCAAACCACAGACTCCACCAGTAAGTTAGCTCGCCTATATATGGATGAGATTGTTTGATTTCATGGAGTTCCCTCATCCATTATATCCGACTGCGACCCCTGATTCACCTCCCACTTTTGGGACAACTGCTAAGAAGCTTTGGGGTCTAGGTTGTACTTCAGCACTGCTTTTTCATCCCCAGACGGATGGTCAGTCTGAGCATATGATTCAGATACTGGAAGACATATTATGTGCTTGCGTTCTCGACTTTGGTGATAACTAGTATGAATATTTTTCTCTTTGTGAATTCGTTTATAATAAAACTTACCATTCCAGCATTAGTATGGCCCCGTATAAAGCTTTATATGGAAGGCCTTGTTTTTTGCTAACTTGATGGAGTGAAGTTGGGAACTAGCATCACTTAAGATTGAACTTCATTCAAGAGGCCATAGAGAAGGTCGCAATCATCCGCAAGAATTTGGCAATTGCCCAAAGTTACCAAGAGAGCTACATCGATAATCGTAGGCAGCCCTTGGAGTTTGCTGTAGGAGCTCAAATTTTCTTTAAAATCTAACCCTACAATAGCAAGATATAGTTTAGAAAGAGAGGGAAGTTGAGCCCTCGTTATGTGGGACCTTTTTTTATCGTCGAGCGCATTAGTCCTGTGATTTACCACCTCACTTTATCCTGAGAGTTTACAAGTTTACATGATGTCTTTCATGTCTTGATGCTCAAAAGGTACCACACTGATCCTTCTCATGTTATTCCTCGTGATGAGGTATAGGAACAGGTCGATATGACCTATGAGGAGGTTCTTGTGAAAATTCTCAGGTAGACTGATAAGGTCATACGTAACAAGATTATTCCCATGGTAAAGGTACGTTGGCAACATCATACCCCGGAAGAAGCAATGTAGGAGTTGGAGGAAGAAATGAGGAAAAGGTATCTAAACTTATTCGAGGTAAATTTGGTGACCAAATTTTTTTAGGTGGGAGGGATGTAACACCCTGTATATCACTGTGCTAAAACAATTTGAAAACTCTATTTATTTGGGTCTTTGACCGCCTTAAACTTAATTAAATTACGCTGTTTAACATTTCTTGAGATTTGTAATTTTGATATATTTTTATTTTTATTTATTTTATTAATTTTATTTTTGTCTTATTTTATTTTAAAATATTTTATTTTATTTCAAAGGAAAAATTTAGAAAAAAATCAAAAAACGAAGAAATGGGAGAAAACTTGCTCGTGGAAAAATCCCATGAGAAAGCAGTTTGCCTGCGCAGGTGCTGGGCAATGTGTGCGGACGCATGCGTGCACAGTGGCTGTGGGGTGTGTGCACGACGCGGGGTCAGGACCTACGCATGCATCCTGTTGCGCATAGGCAGGCTGTCCGCGAGTCACTTTGTGCACGGACTAGCATCCCACACTGTGCATGCGTCCTCTACGCAGCAGGCCTATGCGGATAGGCCCTATACACCTGGGGCTTGCGCACGTGGTGCCCAGTATGCCTAGGCCCTACGCGCGTGGTAACAAGCCTGTGCACCTGTATGCTAGCTTGCAGTGTGCTGGCCAGGCACTGGTACCTCGAGCAGTGCATGGCCACTGCCTTGGGCAGCGCGCCACCATTGCCATTAGAGGAAATTTTTCTTCTTTGTTTTTTATGCCAAGAATCTTTTCTCCTATCTCTTTACCAAAATTTTCCACTTGATGCGAATTGAACGATTTCAAAATTCTATAAATTTCCCTTCTCCTTCCCTTCATCTCCACACTTCCATTTCTTCTATTTTTCAAAGGTTTAGAGAGAGATATAGTAACATAGTGAGAGAAAAAGAGAAAGAAAAGGAAAAATGGTGAAGAAAAAAACATCAAGATTTCGGTAAGGAATCTAGTATTACTTTTTACGTCTTAAGCAAATTTAATATGATTGTTATTTTATCTGTTTTGCATGCCTCTGTGTTCAAATTAGTCGAATCATTCTGATTTTCAAGCATGCTATGTGAATTACTGATACTTGATGAATTTGCATGTAATATATATAATATGTAGTATATAATAGTAAAATTAAAAAGAAAAGAAAAAGAGAAAAGTGGAATGAAGCCTGTATATTTCGAAGTGTATCTGTATTGATATGCATATTGTATCAAGTGTGTCGTTAGACTTTTTATCTTTGAGGGGTATCTGTTTCCTCCTCCCCTATCTGGTCTGGAAAGACGTGAGAGGACTGCTCCTATTTGATGACGATGTGCCCTTTGACGACAGTGGTATCACACTATCTGTAGGGGTCACCCATGGCTAAGTAATGTCGTGACTATAAATATCTGTTAGGACTATTATAGTTGGTATGGTCATGGTCATAAATCATACCATGGTTTGGCCAACCGAAAGTGGGTATGAACAAATTGTTGTATCTGTATCTGATCTGGTCATTCCACTTGGGCTATTAAAAATCTGTATTTGTTCTCAGAGATAGAAGTTTGTAACGACTTCGCAAAGCATGACACGAAATATCTGTGCATTTCATGATTTATTTGATTTTTTCTATTATTTGGCATGATATATCTATATTTGATTTTATGTATTTTCTAGCCACTTTTGACCTAAGTGATGTATGTATTTGGAACATTATATATATATTTTGTAAGGAATTTGTTAAGGTACAATTCTGCCGTATAAATATTATCATACACTCGTTATTCTGAATCTGTATCTAACACCCATTTGCCTTAATTGACACCTGGGATGTCACATCTTACCATGTTCACCGTAGGATTTAGAACAAACATATCAAAGTAAATAGTACAATGAACAAAATAGCATAATAAACAACTGTAGGGATAATTATTATAATTAAAACTCAAACAGACATAAACTGATTGATTACTTGCTCTATTGGCAACCTGTACTTTAATCAATTAGAGGACCGTAGATTAACTAAATTTTCTATTTATTTATCAGTTTAGCTTTAATTTTACCGAACAAAAAAAATGGGTGAGGGATTCTTATACTGGGTTGGTTTTCGGAACACCGCCTTTTTTACTTGTTTTTCAACGGTTCCCGATTTCTAAATTTCTTAGATTTTTCTGTTAAAATTTAAATTTATATCAAAATAGCGTGAAAATAAGCAAAAAATAGCCAAAAGGGCAAAAATATCTCAGCAAGGGTTGGGTTGGGGTTCCGGCGCGATGGTGCCACCATGCTCCGCTGTTGGGTCTTCTTTTTTAGGCCGCTCCTCCTCTCGACAAGGCCATTTTTGGTCGGTTCTCGGTAAAAATATGTCCAAATCATGGTTAGGACATGATTATCGATAAAAAGAGGGGAAAACTGAAGCTTACAAGCGGTTTTGGCTTTTTGGTGCGGTGGCTCAGCCGGGCTTTGCCACTTCTTCCTCGCGGGTCACAACTTCCTT
This sequence comes from Carica papaya, assembly GCF_000150535.2. The sequence goes on along the minus strand of NW_019014325.1, from coordinate 18,367 downwards.
TAGCTACCCTGCATCGAAAACATGTTAGATGGCTTAAGGCCGAGAAACAGGGAGAACGGGAAAGAATTTTGGGTTTACCAGAGCGTTTTGTTGTTCCAGTATAGTGGTGTTAGCTTTCCTCCAGTGACTGGTTCACTTTTTGGCTACCCTTCTTCTTCTTCTCTGATCGACTTAGTGGCTAGGGTTTGGGGAGCTAACCAAAAGGGGTTTAAATACCTCTCCTTGTTCAATGAGGGTCGTTCGTGCAGGGACACATGGAGCAACAAAGGCCGTCTGATTCTGCCTATTTAGGGTTTTCGAATTTCTATCTCGTGTGCATTTTTTACCATTGGATCCATTACATGGACGATGGGAGTCGTTTATTCATATTTGGGCGGGATTGTGATCAGACCGTTTGTGCGAGTGGGAATGGATATGGGCCATTAAATCGGTGTAGCATGCAGATCACTCACCTGGCCTTCTGCGTGGAAATGCTTGCTGATGCGGCTACCATGTGGCGCGCCGTGGTTCGCTGTGTTGTTGACGTGGCTATCCTACGTGGCTTGTTTCCTTTAATTTATGAATTGACCTCGATTTTCTCAGTTTTCTTTCAAGAGTGCTCCTTTGTATTCATAATTTGGCCCTGATTTTTGAAATTTTTTTAAAAAATGTCCAAAATACATAAATTTCATCATCTTGGGCCGAGTTTTTAGGTTTGGGATGTTACACTTAACATTTAATTTAAGCTTGGTTTATGGTTCTTGTATATCAGTGCATGGCCTTGTGTAGGTTATTTTAAGATATGGATTTTGGTGTTGGAAGCTGGCTGATGTTTATGTGAAGCTTCTTTATTTAGGATTTCTTAGGAGCTCCAATCATGATTGTTAGAATTTTATTCGTCATGATTGCTAAAATTTCATCCCTCTCAAGAATGATTCATATGATCACTTGGACGCCCACTGGAATTGATTTTTTACTCTGTCACAACGTATGACTACAACTTTTAAAGGGTCAACTGAAATTCAGTGTGAAATTTTAGCTATAAGGTTTATCCCAAGATCCTTATTTCCTTCTGAAGTTTTTTTCTTTGTGTCAAAACATGATGATTACTCCTACAGAAATCATGCCTGTGCATTATAAAAAATTATTAAGTATTTTCTTTTATCCATTTATGAGTCATTTGGTTAATTTATTTATTTATTTATTTTTATTTAGGAGAGCCTTATATATACTCAATGATAGTGTGAAGTGCTTGTATGCACACGAGTAAAAGCCAATGCGAGCTCTGATTAAGAAAGACATAGAATGATGAATGCCATAAGGGTGAGATGGCCAAAGGTTTTAACACCAAACCACCTCTCTCAAATCATAAGGAACCAAAAAAACCCACTAACACCCCTACAACTATTCAAGGAAGCAAAAGAAAAATACCCGAATTATCATCATAATGGCTCTGTCTATGCCACCATGATTGGCATCCTTGGAAATGCAGACTGAATTATTGAAATGAAAGAAGATTCTTGTGCTTGTAAAGATTCAGTTTTTGCGTCAATAATACAGACATTTTCAAGAGCTAGAATGCTAAAAGAGGCTGAGACTCTTTTCAAGAAACTTCATCAATTTAACTGCATTAGTTGGACTCAATCTTTCAACACTTTTTTACGAGAAATGGGGAAAGAGTCGAGACTTGAGGGTGCTTATCATCTTTTCTCAGAGAATTCTTATGGATGGGAGGTGAAATCTAGGGTACAGTCTTTAAATTTGCTTATGGGGGCTCTTTGAGAACGTAACCGCTCTGATTTGGCATTGCAACTTCTACAAGAGATGAATTATCAAGGTTGTTATCCAGATAGGGAAAGTTATCAAGTCTTGATGAAGGGATTGTGTGGAGATGGGAGGTTGCATGAGGCAACACATTTATTGTATTCAATGTTTTAGAGGGTCTCACAGAAGGGCAGTGGTGAGGATGTTGTGATCTATAGAATACTTTTAGATGCTTTGTGTGATAATGGAAAAGTTGAAGAGGCTTTGGAGATTAAAATCTTAAGGAAGGGGCTAAAGGCTCCAAAACGTAGTTATTGTCGTCTTGATCCTAGTCAATTTAGTAACTGCATGGATAAAGAGGGCACAAAGCTTTTAATTAATGAAGTTCTGATTAGAGGGGTAATTCCTAGTTTGGCCAGTTACAGAGCTATGGCAATTGATCTTTATAATGAAGATAGGGTTATTGAAGGCGATATGGTGCTGTACAAAATGCGCAATAGAGGCTTTTGGCCAACCCCACAAATATACGAAGCAAAGATGGCTGCATTGTGCAAGGATGGTAAGGTTGAAGAGGCGTTGAAAGTAGTTGATGAAGAGAGGGCAAAAGGGTACTTGGTTCCAAATGTTAGAATATATAATATTCTAATGAAAGGTCTGTGTGATGAAGGGAAGTCGGCACTGGCTGTTGAATACCTTAAGAAAATGGCTAAGTAGGTCGGCTGTGTTGCTAACAAGGAAACTTATGATATTTTAGTGAATGGACTATGTTCCAATGGTAGATTTCTTGATGCAAGCCGAGTTTTGGAGGAGATGTTGATAAAATCATATAGGCCTTGTCTTGAAACATATAATGTTCTGATAGGGGGTCTTTGCTCTGTGCAGAGGCTGTATGAAGCTGTGATGTGGGTGGAAGAGATTGTTAGCCAGGGTTTACTGCCAGAGATTTGTGTTTGGAGGTCTTTGGTTTCATCTGTGTGCTGCAATGCAAGTGATCTTGATAATTGTTATGAAACCTTAAATCATCCGAGTAGTGTGTCCTACCTGATTTCTGTATCAGTTGATACTTGTTTTAGCCTTTACCTGATATGTACTTTTAGAGCTTTGAATTTATAAATTAACTTCCAAGTTTTTCAAATTAATTAATTAATTATGGCCATGTTTATATAAATTCTTTTTTTTTTATTTTCACTTTTTAATTAACATTTATTATATTTACAGAATCATGGAAGTTTGAGTTAATAATAAAAAGAATAATGGTCAAAATTGTGATGAAATTAAAAATTTTACATTTTTTTAGTACTTATTCAGAAAATTATTTTGTTTATATTTTAATTAATTTACAAATTAAGTTTTTATTGTGTATTATGTACAGAATATAAATTTTGACTTTTTTCTGTTAATATAAAAATAACAAAATATTCTTCTATAAATAATAATATAAAAGTAAAGTACTTCTAATAAAATATTAAAAAAATATTATCTTTAAATCTAATAAAACAATTTCAATACTGTATTTGAAGTAAAACTGCAAAAAATCTATACACGGTAAAAAATTCTAAAATTAAACTAAGAATATTGTTTTAAATGATCAGTTTTAAAAATATAAATTTTATACCTTGATGATAATTTATCACACATAAATTATTTTCTACATATAGGAATGCAATATGTAGTTATTATCCTAAAAAAATTGTAGTAAATTAAAAATTTTCTTTAATATATTAAAAATTTTAAAATAAATAATTATTATAGTTTATTATATAATTTTATTGATATATTTTAAAAATTATTTCAAATTTATGATTTTAGAAAACATAATAAAATTCGGTGTGACAAATTCCAGTTTTACTATTATATATATATATATATATATATATATATAATAGATATACAATTCTTATGTGCGCTCGTGAATAAAGATATAGATAACTATAATTTTTTAATACTGATGTAAATATTTTTTTCTTTGGTTTAATATTGAGGCACGTCCAAAAGTGAAAACAATAAATTAATTAAAATTCGAAAAAGCTGGCACTAATAACATAAAACTGAAAAAAAAATAGATCTATAATATATAGTAATAATATATATATATACATATATGGGACGGTCATTTTTATACTATGAAATTTAAGTGGAGTTTTAATTAAGAGAAAATTTTGATGGAGAAGAAAACCCAATATCTACTTCAAGATTTTTTCTTCAACAATTTATTCATCCCCCTTCAATTTTGTGGTTATTGGGGAATGTTACTTGATTTTTCTATGTTATTAGACTTTTTTATGTATTTATTATTGGAAATATAAGTGTTATCCCTACGATCCAATTATTCATATAATATATTAAATATATTATTATTTAACAATTTATTTTAATATATGACAATAGTATTTTATTATCATATTTATTATTTTATCGTTTAGTTTATAAGATAAAGTTCTTAATTAAATTTATAGATTTACATCAAAATAAAGATCTTAATAATGAAAGTAAAATCTTTTATTATTTATTTAAAATATTCTTAATTGTTAGATTATCAAAATAGGACGTTAATGATCCGGTAAGACTATATATATGTGATAGTCTCTATAAGATAAAAATTAGTTGATCTCATTAACTAAATCACATATATAGATGATGTACATGAAAATATGATCATTGAACCGACCCAATTGAGAATTTCTAATAGTTAGTATTACCTTAAACTATCAATAAAGTATTTTCTTATTTTGATGAGACGTAAGAATTTTTTTAGAGATAAAATCATCATTGTAATTGACAAGTCATTTATTATATTTTAATTATAAATACTTATGGTCATAAAACTGTAGTTGAAAGGATATTGGATGTGATTTAATACTTGTAAAATTAATGATTGATCAAGACGAAATCTATCAACTTTGATAATAAGTTTAAACTCTATATTGTTATTTATTATAATGACTAAATTAAGATATTGGTCAGAGCAGTTGAATGAAGGAAGAAATGAGTTTCTTATGTCATTCATTAATCAATTATAATTGACATGAAACACAGTTAATTATTTATTGAGATTTGACAGTTAAACCATATCTTAGGGTTAACCCGTAACAATAATGACAGAAGAAAATATTATATATTTCTTTAGCAGGTTCTTGAGAGTAATTGTACATTTCATGCTATCCTGTCGTTGAGAAGTATTGCTAGACGCTAACCTTAATTAGTAAATTAGTTTAACCAATTTACTACTAGTTTAATGTTGAATCTATGAGTCGCACACTAACGAGTGTTCTGACTTTACTAAATAGATTAATTATTTTAATTATTTGAGAATTAAATTAGAAATTTAATTTAATCAAATAAATAAATTTTTTGGTTTAAATAGAATATTATTTTATTATTTGTTAGCATCAAGAATATAATTAATATTAGAGACAAATTGAATTTTTTTATTTTTGAAATAGAAAATTAATATTTATATTTTTTGGTTATTATATTATTAGTGTAACAATATAATATGTGTGGCTATTATAGTAATTGAGATTATTGTAAAATTTAATATGAAACATGCTCACCATCTAGCTCAGGTTTTGCAGGTTCTCAGAAGAAAGACACTGTATACAAAGTTGAGTAAGTATGGATTCTGGCTTGAGCAGATCGCCTTTTTAGGATACATCATATCAAAAGATGGAGTATCTGAAAAGGTTGAAACAGTTATCGGTTGAGAAATTGACATTAGTTAAAGAAATCCATAACTTTCTGGGAATGGCGGGCTATTACCACAAGTTCGTTGAAGGATTTTCTAGTCTAGCGGCTCCCTTAACTTGACTCACAAAGAAGAATGCCAAGTTTGAGTGGAATGAGGACTGTGAAAGAAGTTTTTCAGAACTAAAGAAGTGACTGACTATTGAACTTGTGCTGGCCTTACCAAGTGGATCAGGGGATATACAATTTACAGTGATGCCTCCTATCTAGGCCTGGGTTGTGTTCTAATGCAGCATGGGAAGGTCATAGCTTATGGGTCTAGACAGTTAAAGAGTCATGAAAAAAATTATCCCACCCATAACTTAGAGCTTGTCGCAATCATACACGCCTTGAAAACTTGGCGCCATTATTTATATGGAGAGACCTTTCAGATCTATACCGATCACAAGAGTTTGAAACATATATTCACACAGAAGGATCTCAAGATGCGTCAGAGAAGGTGGATAGAACTTCCTAAGAACTATGATTGTGATATCTTGTACCATCCGGGTAAGGGCAACGTGGTAGCCGATGCACTCAGCAGAAAAAGTGCAGGTATCTTAGCCCATTTGATGGTCTCATAATGTAGGCAATTGGGGCCACACAATAGGTTCGACTTCAGAACATGAGTAGAGGCACATGTTCGGGCCATCTGATCGTCCAGCCTGAGTTAATCCAGAGAATAAGGAAAATTCAGTCAGCTAATCCCGCCCTAGTAGCCCTCAAGAATAATGTAGAATAGGGAGTTATCTCAGAATTCTGAGTATTCACCGATGGGTTACTCCGATTTTAGGACAGGGTGTGTGTTCCAGGTGACAGTGAGTTGAATAGAGACATCATGACAGAGGCCCATAGCTCAAAGTTTTCCATGCATCCCGAAAGTACTAAAATATACCAAAGCATGCGACCCCGGTTTTGGTGGAATGGGATGAAAAGAGACATAGCTGACTTTGTATCTAAATGCTTGGTATGTCAGTAGGTCAAGGTAGAGCATCAGCGCCCAGGTAGGTTACTTCAGTCTTTACCGATCCCAGAGTGGAAGTGGGAACATATCACCATATACTTTGTGACAGGGTTACCTAAGGCACACTCAGGACATTACACCATCTGGGTAGTTGTTGACCGGCTTATCAAGTCTTCCCACTTCTTAGCCATCATGATTTTCCCTTGGACAAGTTGGCAAGAATGTATATATGGAAAATAGTCAGATTTTATGGAGTCCCAATGACAGTGGTGTCCGACAGAGACCCTAGATTCACTTCTCAATTTTGGAGTAACTTTCAGCAAGTCATGGGAACGAAGCTGTCCCTTAGTACTGCCTTCCACCCTTAGACTGATGGATAATCAGAAAAGACAATTTGTACACTTGAGGATATGTTTTAAGCTTGTGTCCTCGACTCTGGGGGCCATTGGGACGACCATCTGCCCTTGATAGAGTTTGCCTACAACAACAGCTACCAAGCGAGCATTGGCATGGCTCCGTATGAGGCGTTATATGGGCGCCCATGCAGATTGTCGATTTATTGGGAAGAAGTGGGCAATAGAAAATTGTTCAGCTCGGAGCTAGTAGAGGAGACTACATCTAAGATAGTTAAGATCAGGAGGAACCTTTAGACAGCTCAGAGCAGGCAGAAGAGTTATGCAGACACCTGGAGGAGAGATTTAGCATTTGAGAAAGGCGATTGGGTGTTCCTTAAGGTCACTCCTTTCAAGGGAATTAGTAGGTTTGGCAAGAGGGAAAAACTGAACTCCTGATTTATTGGACCATTTGAAGTCTTAGACAAGATTTGTACCACTGCCAACAGACTAGCACTGCCTTCAAAGC
>NW_019014324.1:34029-44091 GCF_000150535.2 Carica papaya | reverse complement strand
TTATCTATTTTGTTTTGAATCTTTAGTTTTGTGATGGGATTTGGAGTCAATTATAGTTCTCATTTATTGTGGTTTTGACTTCATTTAGGTTCAAGTACTGTTGTGTAATAATTAGTACTTATCATTTGATAACTGGTTATTATATTTACTATGTTGGTCTCTTAGAGAATATTGCATATAGTTTCTAAAACCCTAAATACGAAACTTAACAACCAAGCAAGTCGATATTAGGGGAAAAAAAAATAAGAACGTAAAGAAATTAATACTGAATAAGGACTACTCAACTACAGGTGCTGGATTGTTAAAAAAAAAAAAAAACAGCACAAATATTGTATCCTAAATTATTCAAATGTAAATAAGATAGAAAGTAGGCTTAGACTAAACCCAAGTAGCTATAAAATGCAAATGCGCATATGACCCATTTATGGGCTACACAATAAGAGATAATAGGTATGCTAGAGAATGAATGTATATAAACTCATAATTGAGAGTCATACCATAATAAAATAAGTTTATCATCAATTTTTTTTTTCCTCAAAAAACTTAACCCAACTACAAAATGACCAATTTATCATATATATTGTAGAGCAATAGTTATAAATTAGCCCATTTAGGAATAAGAAAATATTAGGTATTTTAAGAGTAGTAGCGCCTTGGAAAGTTTTATAAATATAATTAGTTAATTTTAATTTTTTCTTAAAAAATAACCATAAAAATTTAAAATAAACTGATCAACTTTATTAAATCTACTAATCCGTTTACATCCTGAAGTAATTGACAGTTATCTTTTATCAATTATCTAGTCAACCGTTTCTTATTCCGTGACTGTTTTTGAAAGCATCAACAATTATTTTTAACATTTAATTACTAAGATGGTTGAATTTAATTGGAGTAATTGTTCTACTATTTAATTATATAACATGGTTAAACTTAAGTAGGTTAATTGAATTCCCGTAGATTCGTGGTAATCCTAGATATATATTGTGTATAACCGATGAGAAAGAATAATTAGAGCAGTGGAGGAGGATCTGGAAATGCAATTTGTATCACAATCACATGTTTTTATTATAAGCCAGGGTTGGTGGGTAGTTTGGATTTATACCAAAATATATAATTAAATTCGGAGGAGAAGCATGATTGGATGCTTTCCACCGACAAAATCCCACTATTTTACTCTCTGTTTGATTCGTCTCTTTAGGGTCCCATGTGTTTCTCATGAATTTTATTGATAAATTTATTGCAAAAGATTTTGTACATCTATAATGACTATATTTAATAATTAAAAAATAACTATAATTACATCATTCACATTCACTAAACATAATATTTACTTGCTTCATCACTATTTTTTGTTTATCGTTTTCATCAATAAATTCATGGACTGAAATTACTCATATGGTTGAAGTACTTTTTTTAAGTGAAATACATACATTTTATAATTTGATAATGCATACACATTAATTATAACACAAATTTCTAAAAAAATATATAAAATATACAAAAATTATTCATATAGTTGACATTTTTTTTTTAAAGTGAAATACATATATTTTATAATTATTGACACATACACATTAAGCATAACATAATATTTTTTAAAATATATAGAAATACATAGTCTTTAAACAAAAAGAATTAGAAATTTTCTTGCATGGGAAATGTAGTGGATATATGGAGTGATGGAATTTGTTGCAGGGAAATGGCAAAGAAACAAGTATGTGGGCGTGTCTATGGTTGGAAAGACATTGGCAGTGATGGGATTTGGAAAAGTAGGATCAGAAGTTGCAAGACGTGCAAAAGGGCTAGGCATGAACGTGATTGCCCACGACCCATATGCCCCTGCCGATAGAGCCCGTGCCATTGGAGTGGATTTGGTGTCCTTCGAACAAGCAATCGCAGCGGCAGACTTCATCTCTCTCCACATGCCTCTCACTCCATCCACTAGCAAGATTTTCAACGACCAATGTTTTGCAACCATGAAGAAGGGAGTTCGTATTATCAATGTCGCCAGGGGTGGAGTCATTGATGAAGATGCATTGCTCCGAGCACTCCTTTCTGGAATTGTAGCTCAGGTACTCTTAATTCTCTTTATTCTAAATTCCAATAAATGTCTCTCTATCCATCTTCACGTCTATGAAAATGGAACAGGCAGCATTAGATGTTTTCACCGAGGAGCCCCCATCTAAAGACTGTAAATTAGTACAACATGAGAATGTAATCGCCACCCCGCATCTTGGAGCTAGCACAAAAGAAGCGCAGGTACTGTTTTTACTCTCTTTCAGTTATAATATAAATAATTGATTAATTATTCTCTATTAATTTAAGCTTTTGAAAAAATCCGGTTCAATGAATTACTTAATATGGCATCAGAGTTAGAGATATAGTGTTGGAATCCACAAGATTTGATATGCATGTGCATTATTCAAGTTTTGGGCCTAAGGCTTTAAATAATTTGTTAGATCAGTTATTTAAGACTTCCTCTCTCTCTCTCTCTCTCTCTCTCTCTATCTGTGGTTTGCTTTACTTACTGTATTGCAACAACATCATATGACAGGAGGGTGTAGCCATCGAAATAGCGGAGGCTGTAGTAGGAGCATTGCAGGGAGAGCTATCTGCAACAGCTGTTAATGCTCCCATGGTTGCTCCAGAGGTTTTATCGGAATTGGCTCCTTATGTTGTTCTAGCCGAGAAGCTAGGTAGGCTAGCCGTGCAATTGGTAGGTGGAGGTAAAGGAATCCAATCTGTCAAGGTAGTTTATAGATCTGCAAGGGACCCAGATGACTTGGACACCAGGCTGCTGCGAGCCATGATCACAAAAGGTATCATCGAGCCAATATCCTCCTCATTCATCAACCTGGTGAATGCAGATTACATTGCCAAGCAAAAAGGCCTTCGTATAAGTGAAGAACGCATGGGTATTGACTCCTCCCCGGAGTTCCCACTTGATTCTATCAAAGTGCAGATATCGAACGTGGATTCCAAGTTTGCCAGTGCAGTTGCAGAGAATGGAGACATAAGCATTGAAGGAAGAGTCAAGTATGGGATACCTCACTTGACTTGTGTGGGATCTTTCGGAGTAGATGTGAGCTTGGAGGGCAACCTCATATTGTGCAAGCAAGTGGATCAGCCTGGCATGATCGGTCAGGTTGGAAACATACTCGGCAACCACAATGTTAATGTCAGCTTCATGAGTGTCGGCAGGACGATTCAAAGGAAACATGCCATTATGGCAATTGGTGTTGATGAAGAACCAGAGAAGGAAGCTCTTAACAAGATTGGAAAGGTACCCGCCATTGAAGAGTTTGTGTTTTTAAAACTATAGATATACATCATTTTTCACAAATTCTGCTCTAGATTGCTCGCTAAATGTATCATTTTTAATGGGTTCTAGTAATATATCCATATAGGTTTCGCAAGAGAGTAGAAAATAAAAAATTAGGAATAAGTTTTAAGCTGATTGTGACTTAGCAGCTACTGATGATAATGTTATGCTACTCTGCGAGGACTTGTTGTTGTACTTTTTTGTTTATATTCTTCATTTCTTTTACTTGCGTGATTATGATGAGTAAAATTGCAATATTTTTTGAAGGTTTATCATATTCTAAACAAAAATGTAATTGCATTTTAGAATCACACAAAAATATCAATGGGTTTGTAGTTTAAAATTTGAAAATTCCCTTTTAACTTTTTTTAAAAAAATCATGAGATAAAAGTAGAGAAATAAAGAGCATGAGATATATAGTTTGATAAAATTTCACCCTCCATATTCTACTTGAAGATTAAAATTGTGAATCGTATTAAGTTGGCTGTATAAAAAAAAAATGTTCATTATTGTTATTTAACAATATGCCTACGGATTGTACTTTTTGAGATGGTGGAGGGAGGTTTATTGTTCCTGTTCTTGTAAAACCTCGTGCATATAATTTTTTTCACCATTTAACTTGTATTCATTCAGCTATGTTTTATTTTCTGTCTCTTTTAATTAGTTCTTAATTCTTGTTTCTATATTAACCTAGTTTTTTAAAATAAAAAATATATTTAAGATTTTTATAGATAATTCTTTTTTTTTTTATTGTCTGAATTCTACAGAGACATGTTAGCCTACAGATACACAAGAGGATATAAGTAATTGGTTCCATCTTCTAGTATCACCGGTTAAAGGAATTTCAAAAGAATTTTAAATAAAATTTTCAATTAATTATTTATTTTTTTAAAATAAAAAGTTTGGAATTTTTTTTAATAATTTTACTAAGAAAATAATTAAAGTTCGATTAAAAAATTATTTGAAAATAGTTTTTTAATGTTATATGCTCAATTTCATTAGAATGGTACTTCGTATAAAAAAAAAATATTTTATAATACTTGCCCTGCCTGCGAGATGAACATTCATTTTATAAGATAATGATATAAGAGGGAGATGTTTGTTGTTATACTTTGAGATAAACATATATTTTTCTAGGGTAATAATATGAGAGGAATATGTTGTTGTAGCATTATGTTTTTCTTTATAGTGCTCCAAATGTGAAGTGTCACCTTAGAAAACATAACAATATATATATATATATATATATATATATATTGCAAATTTTGCAAAGAGTATATAATTGTTTTCATAATTTTTCTCTAATATTAAATGTAGTCTAAATTTTACTACTTCATATTTATTTTTTAATAGAAAGTTAAGTTATATAAGAGTTAAAAACATATTCGTTGTGTCAACATTAACTGCATTGCCTGCTTTATTTTTAGGGTTGTGAAAACATAACAATATATATATATATATATATATAATTTCAAATTTTGCAAAAATCATATAATTGTTTTCATGGTTTTTCCTTATATCAAATATAATCTAAATTTTATTATTTCATATTTATTTTTTAGTTGAAAGTTAAGTTATTTTAGAGTCAAAAATATATTTGTTATGCCAACAGTGGCTACATTGTCACTACAATCAATACCCGCTATAATTTTAAGGTTACTGTGAAAACATAACAATATATATGTATATATTTTCAAATTTTACAAAGAACATATAATTATTTTAAAGATTTTTTTCTGATATCAAATGTAGTTCATATTTTACTATTTCATATTTATTTTTCAGTGAAAAGTTAAGTTATTAAAAGTTAAGAACATATTTGTTATGTCAATATTTGCTGCATTGACAGTACAATCAATGTCTGCTTTATTTTTAGGGTTGCTATGAGAACATAACAATATATATATAGTTTCAAATTTTGCTAAAAGTATATAATTATTTTCATAATTTTTCTCTAATATCGAATGTAGTCTAAATCTCACTATTTCATATTTATTTTTCAGTGTAAAGTTAAGTTATCTTAAAGTTAAGAACATATTCATTATGCCAACATTGGTTGCATTGGCAGAACAATCAACACTCGCATTAATTTTAAGGTTGTAGTGAAAACATAATAATATATATAATTTCAAATTTTGCAAAGAGCATGTAATTGTTTTTGAGATTTTTCTCTGATATCAAATGTAGTCAAATTTTACTATATCATATTTATTTTTCAGTAAAAAGTTAAATTATCTAAGAATCAAGAACATATTCGTTATACCAACACTGGCTGCATTGCCAGTACAATCAACACCCACTTTAATTTTAGGGTTACTATGAAAATATAACAGTATATATATATATATATATATATACTTTTAAATTTTGCAAAGTGTATATAATTGTTTTCAAGATTTTTCTCTGATATCAAATGTAGTCCAAATTTCACTACTTCATATTTATTTTGCAGTTTAAAATTAAGTTATCTTAGAGTTATAAATATATTCGTTATGTCAATATTGGTTGCACTGCCAGTACAATCAACACCTGCTTTAATTTAGGATTGCTGTGAAAACATAACAATATATATAATTTCAGATTTTGCAAAGAGCATGTAATTGTTTTCATAGTTTTTATCTGATATCAAATGTAATCAAAATTTCACTACTTCATATTTATTTTTCAATAAAAAATTAACTTATCTAAAAATCAAGAACATATTCGTTATACCAACATTGGTTGAATTGCTTGTACAATCAACATCTACTTCAATTTTAGGGTTGCTGTGAAAACATAACAATATATATATATATATATAATTTCAAATTTTGCAAGAAGCATATAATTGTTTTCATAATTTTTTTTTATATCAAATATAATCTAAATTTTATTATTTCATATTTATTTTTTACTGAAAAATTAAGTTATCTTAGAATTAAGTGTAATATTCATTATGCCAATATTAAATACATTGTCATACAATCAACGTCCGCTTTAATTTTATAATTGCTATGTAAAACATCATAAATGTTTGCTTCATTACTTAAAAGATGAATAATTTTTTGGGTTTTGGAATTGAAAAGAAAGAAAGCAATGAGATTAAGATTGAGGTAGTGTGACTATCACCTACTACTCTCAATCTCCCCACTTCCACTATAATTATCGCAAAAAGAAAAAAAAAAAAGAAAAAAAGGTAGTTTTCTATTAATAAATTAAGTCGTTAAGTGAAAAATAAGTCAATGTTTCTGTTGCTAAAATTGTGACTTGACTGAAATAGATATGAAGTATTGATGACAGTTTCAAATGCTAGCATAGAATAACAAACATTTCTGCACAAATTAGAAATTTGTTCTTCTAATTTTAATGAATGTCATAAATTTATTTTTGTGTTAACAATATTACTGAAGTTTTTTGGGTTAGCATAAGATATATGACTCAAGAAAATATAACAAATTATGAAAAAATCACAAAGGCATTAACAAAACGAGAAACAAATTGAAAATCTGAGAGTAAATTTGTTTTTAGATTTGTTTATTTTTTTATGTAAATTAAGAAACTCGAGGTTGCAAACTCAAGAAGTTTTTTTTTAAAATTTTCAAAAATCTGTTTTAACATGAGAAATGATTCAGCAAAATATTATTCAAGCTCCAGGGAAATGATGCTTTAACATTACATGTAACTAATATTTTGAATGTCTTTTACTTTTGTAAAAATGTAAAAATGTGAGCTTTGCACCCAAAAGCCTATTTCACATCCTCCTTTCAAGACTGGCATGATAATGATAGATCCCTCATTACTCGAGGGTATTCTAGCTAAGTTGCTAGGCAACATGATCATTCAAAAAAGAAAAAAAAAAAAAAAAATAGAAAAGGAAACCAAAAAGTTTGAGGAATTCTTGAGAAAATCTTTCAGAAATAAGATTTTTACAAAAGGAAAGGACATGCAAAATATTATTGAGATGTAGCAAGTAAGAGGAAGAGAGAGAGGAAACAGAACAAATATCGTGGATGAGAAAAATTGTACTTGTAGATGCCAACATGATCGATGCCCTCATAGTCAGTAACGATGCTCAAGCTAGAGATCATTATATGATGGCTGATGAAGATTTTTATCAGAATTCGGGTTTCAATTGGGATCTTACAGTTGTGAATCAGTCTTATCAGTGGGTTGAGGGAGCAATTGTGTTTAGGCCTGAGTTAAGGAACTGGCAATCTGCGGTTAGAGACAGCTTGTTGGAGGCTGGCATTGATCCCTATAATGGGTTCAATTTGGATCATGTCGTGGGGACTAAGATTGGTGGTTCCACTTTTGATAGTCTAGGGAGAAGACATAGTGCTGTTGATCTTCTTAGTTATGCCAAAGCTTCGAATATTAGAGTTGGCATTTACGCAAGTGTTGAGAGGGTATTGTTAGCATCTTCTTCTACAAGTTCAGAGTCCAGACAGTCGGCAATTGGCTTGGTTTATCGTGACCAAATGGGAGGATATCACCATGCGATGGTGAGGGAACACGGTGAGGTTATACTCTGTGCTGGTGCCATTGGAAGTCCTCAGTTGTTGCTGTTAAGTGGAATCGGTCCACGTCCTTACCGCGCATCATGGGGAATTCCAGTTGCTTATCATCATCCCTATGTGGGTGAATACCTCTATGATAACCCCAGAAATGTCATCTCAATTTTACCTTCAGTTCCACTAGAACACTCATTGATACAAGTGGTTGGGATGACTGAAATGGGAGCTTATATTGAAGCATCTTCCAGTGTGATTCCTTTTGCATCCTCTGGTTCCTCTGCTTTTGCAGCCACATCATTCTCACCACTTTTTCTCACCGTGACCACACTCATAGAGAAGATTGTTGGCCCACTCATCAGGTTCACTCAACCTGGCTTCGACAGATGTGAGAGAGAATCCCATTGTTCAATTCAATTACTTCAGTAATCTAGTGGATGTGGAAAGGCACGTGAATGAGACTCGAAAGACTGGGGATCTTCTGAGAAGTCGGTCCATGGAGGATTTCAAGCTGGTGAATGGTGAGGAGGACGAAATTTCAGGTTTGTTGGGTATTCATACTGCAGATCAATCAGATAATGCGCAGATGGCAGGTTTCCGTCGCCAGACTGTAAACACCATATGGCATTATCATGGACTGTAATATTGACAAATATAAGGTCCACCTTGTTGCCAAAGGGTTTAATCAACAACCATGAATTGATTGATTATCTTCAAACTTTTAGTCTAACTATTGAGGCTACCACCATATGCCCTATGTTTGTCCTAACCTCCTCATTTCAGTAACCTCTTCAACAATTCGATGTCTTGAATATATTCTCGCATGGGCAATCTTGAGGAGGAAGTCTATATGCAGTACTCGTACAGTCTTATTCATTATCACTTTCCTAGTTACGTTTTTAGGTTAAGTAACTCTCTTTATGGATTAAACAAACACCTCGAGCTTCATCAACTCATTTGAGCTCTTTCTTAGGATCTTGTGGCTTTACTTCGTTATTTACCTTAAATTTAATGCAGTAATTTTTTTTTTAGTCTATGTGTAGGATATTAGTGTCACAGGAAGTAGTTTCTTTTAGTCTATGCAATTTCTTTAGCTTGATAAATCACTAGTATCTTACATACCAAGAAGCAGCCTACTGCTGCTCATAGCTCCACTGAAAATGAAAATGTTAATTGCAAATGCTCCCCCAAATTGTCTGAAGATTCTTGGAGAAAGAATGAGTACATGAAGATTCTATACTTTTCTTTATTCTTTATTCCAAATATTGGTTGGAGTAAACTGAAGTATATCTAGTGATGACTAACATATTTTGATAATTTTCTCAAACCATTTGGTATATTTTCTTAGTTCTTGTATAATTTGAGAATATAATTATCTCTAATAGACTAGTAAAAATCTAATCAACATCTCAAAAACAAAATGTACAAAATTTCTACTTCAATGTTAGAGGTGTCAAACAGTTTATCTTGGTATCTTTTAACAACACATTTGCTATCATACATGTTATTCATGTCAATGAATGAAAGAACAAGCTATAAGATGAATAGCTACAGAGGGAAATTCACAAGTGTAACTAGACACAAGAATAAAGACAAGTAACCTTCATGTACTCATCCTTTCTCTAAGAATCTTCATACCTGCATACCTGCAAAAATAAGCAAAGGGATTACTCATAATTTCATTACAAGGATCCTGAAGGAACTCAACCATCGGAAATCACAGACCTCCCAAGCATCATCACAGTTGCCTGAGGATTGGTTCCGGGAGAGACACTAAACGTTGATCCATCAACAATACGGAGTGCATCAAGACCAATAACACGGTAATCTGGATCAACTACTTTCCCTACAACACAACCTCCATGATAATGCCATATAGTGTTTACAGTCCGGCGACAGAAATCTGCCATCTGCGCATTATCTGATTGAGCTGCAGGTAATGGAGGCCCAACAAACCTGAAATTTCGTCCTCCATACCATTCGTGGAACTTGAAATCCTCCATGGACCGGCTTCTCAGAATATCCCCAATCTTTCGAGTCCCATTCACGCACCTTTCCACATCCACCGGATTGCTGAAGTAATTGAATCGAACAGTGGGATTCACCCTCACATCTGTCGAAGCCAGCTTGAGCGAACCCGAGGAGAGTGGACCAACAATCTTCTCTATGAGTGTGGCCACAGTGAGATAAAGGGGTGAGGATGATGTGGATGCAAAAGCAGAGGAACCAGAAGATGCAAAAGGAATCACA
>NW_019014324.1:0-23006 GCF_000150535.2 Carica papaya | reverse complement strand
ATCTACTCGCAGTCTTCTTGTGGATCAGGCTCGTGAACCAGGTCCTCCTAATCTGAAATAGTTAAATAAGGAATGAGCTACACTAGATCACCGTCACAGAAGTAGAGACTAGTAGAAAATCAAAACAACCAATAGAGCAGTAGATTTAAACTAATACATTTATTTAAAATAAAATAATTTACCATTTTTTTTACCATCGGAGAATTTATGGAAATAAATTACAGAAACAGTAATATCATACATATCACAATTTCATGTATAATTAATAACATAAAACATATCATAAATCCGTATTCATTAACAATAACTGATTATCACCGTTTCTCGTTTTCACCAGCCTACTAGTATCCATGGGGATCCATAGGGGTGTCCCTGCTACATGTGAACCATTCTCCTTAACAAATTTAATTCCAGGGTCGTCCCCATACCCCGTCCGGTATGAGTACCAAGACATTAAACCTCAATACCCCGTCCGGTATGAGGGTGAAGCGGGCCGTCCCCATACCCCGTCCGGTATTAACGCCAAATGACTAAGTTTCAATACCCCGTCCGGTATGAGATAACGTTCACGGTAGGATTCTCTATGAACCCGGTCCGTCCACCATCTCCCAGGATATCTAGTGAGGCTGTCACCTTATCTGTTTTCTCTTAGTCTCCGTTACCAAGTTAAACATAATCACATAAACAATAAACATGCACCTGGTAATACAATCATACCTTAAATTCCAAAATCACACAGCGGTCAAGTAAGACAGTACTACATGCATTTAAAACTATAAAATAGATAAACTAGATACCATAATGCATTTAAACTGTAAAATAAATCAAACAGAAATCGACAGAGAATAATGTCCGGTTCGGGCTCCATTAGCAACCTTAATTAATTATGTATATCTATTTAATTTGTACAAAATATAGTATTATCATTTATTCAAACTTCAATCCTATGATACGAAATAGGGTGCCTCCTTACTTGATTTGACGCCGAAAACTAGATGATTACTGCGCCTACGGGCAGTCCCTGGGATCCCTGAATTTTTCTTCGCGAACTGAAACGCGCTTATGGTACCTACAAATGTCCCAAATAACCCAAAATCAGTCCCAGGGCCTACTTGGCCAATTTCAAAAATTTGGCACGGTGGCTTCGCGTGCTCCGGCAACGGCGCCGCCACCCGCAGAGGCAATCCGCCTCAGGTTGGCTGTTTTCGATCGTTTTCAGTCGAATTCATCCAAACTTGCATCGATTTTTGTGAGAAAACACACTTAGGGCCCTCGGTGGACTGAAAAAACGTAGAAAATCGAAACTCACCGGCGGTGGAGCTCTCTGGTGCGGAAGCTCCTTCGACTAATATTGCGATTGGGTATTTTGCTCCGATCAACCTGTAGAGGAGGAAACGGTTATCACAATGGTGAAAAAATCACATCGAACCGGAATCGGGAAGGGCCTCATCGGAGGCAAAAATCGAAACACCCGTGGCAGCGCCGCTGAACTTCAGCGGCGCTTTCTGACCAATTGGTCAGTTTTTTCACTCCGATTTGGCCATGGGTGGGTTTGAAATCAAATTATAAGCAAATGATAAAATTTTTACCTCATTTGGCGGTCGAAAATTGCTCCGGTGTGGTGGCGAGTGGCGGTGGTCGGCTCCCCGGCGGCTGGGTTGTCTTCTCCGGCTAGAGACTCTGGTGGCTAAGGTTAGGGTTTGGGTGCGGATGGGCTTATTTGTATCCATCTACTTTTGATCTGGGCCATCCATCGCTTTTAATCTGAACCGTCCTATCGCGATTAAATAGGGAGTGAACCTGGATCGTTCATCGCGATTCAATTTGGGTCGTCCGTGCGCGGGAGAACGGATCTCAGTTGTTCGATCGTACGCACGTGGATCACCCACGTGGCTCCCTTGCATGGCATCCCACGTCAGTGTCTCTGCCACCTAGCACGTCCTAGTCGGTCGAAGCTACTGACCGGGCTGCTGACGTAGTATAACTTTTTTAAATTATATTTTGACCCCCGTTTTTTTATTTTTCTTTCAAAAATACCTCCAGAACTCAAATTTTTATTTTTTTCATTTTTTTATTATTATTATTACTATTATTTTCATTTAATCAAATTAAAATAAAATAAATTCAATTAATACATATTTATATTTATATAGAAATAATAAAAATAAAATAAAATAAAAATAATAAAAATAAAATAAAATAAAAATAATAAAAATAAAATAAAATAAAAATAATAAAAATAATTAGGTGTTACAACCCCCCCCCCCCCCCCCTAAAAAAAAGAAAATTTGGTCCCTCAAATTTGCCTCTTACTCTCGATCGAACAATTGGGGGTACTGGCTCTAAAGTCTGATTCTAGCTCCCATGTAGCCTCCCTTAGTGTGTGCTTTTGCCATATGACATTTACGAAAGATATTTTCCGGTTGCGGAGTAATCTGCTCTTTCGATCCATAATGTCGACTGGTACTTCCTCGTAGGATAAGTCCTCCTTGAGTGGTAGAGGTTCGTGGGCCAAGAAATGAGAGGGGTCCGGGTTGTACTTACGTAGCATGGACATATGAAACACATTGTGGACCTTAGAAAGTTCTGGAGGCAGTGGTAGTCCCTAGGGGACAGTCCCAGTCATGTGTAGGACTTCAAAAGGTCCAATAAATCAGGGGTTCAGTTTCCCCCTGATTTTGAACCTATGGATTTCCTTAAAAGGAGTGACCTTAAGGAACACCCGGTCGCCTTCCTCAAACGGTAAATCTATCATCCGGGCGTCCGCATAACTCTTGTGCATAATATGAGTCATTTGAATGTTCTTCATAATCTTAGTTATTTTGGATGTAGTCTCCTTTACTAGCTCCGGGCCGAATAATTTTCTATCGCCTACTTCTTCCCAACAAATTGGCGATCTGCATAACCGCCCATATAATGCCTCATACAGAGTCATGTAAATACTCGCTTGGTAGTTGTTGTTGTAAGTGAACTCTATCAGGGGTAGATGGTCATCCTCATGGCCCCCGAAGTCAATGACACAAGCTCAAAGCATATCCTCAACTGTACGGATTGTCCTTTCTGACTGTCCATCAGTCTGAGGATGGAAGCCAGTACTGAGGGACAACTTTGTTCCCATGGCTTGCTGGAAGCTACTCCAAAATCGAGAAGTGAACCGGGGGTCCCTGTCGGACACCACTGTCACTAGGACTCCATACAATCTGACTATTTTCCGGATATATATTCTTGCTAACTTGTCCAGGGGATCAGTCATCCTAATGGCCAAGAAGTGGGAAGACTTGGTAAGTCGGTCAACAATTACCCAAATGACATCATGTCTTGAGCATGCCTTGGGTAACCCTATCACAAAGTCCATGGTGATATGTTCTCACTTCCACTATGGGATTAGTAATGGCTGAAGTAACCCGCCTGGGCACTGATGTTCTGCCTTGACCTGCTGATATACCAAGCATTTATACACAAAGTCAGCTATGTCTCTCTTCATCCCGTTCCACCAAAACCAGGGTCGTATGCTTTGGTACATTTTTGTGCTTCCGGGATGCATGGCAAACTTTGAACTATAGGCCTCTGTTATGATATCTCTCTTTAACTCACTATCACTTGGAACACACACTCTGTCCTAGAATCGGAGTAACCCATCGGCGGAGACTCGGAATTCTGAGCTAACTCTGTTATGCATCGTTCTTGAGGGCTACTAGGGCAGGATCAGCTGACTGAGTTTCCCTTATTCTCTAGATTAACTCAGGCTAGACGGTTAGATGACTCAAACATGTAGCTCTCCTCAAGTCCTGAAGTCAAACCTGTTGTGTGGCCCTAATTTGTCTGCATTCTGAAACCATAAAATGGACTAAGATACCTGCAGTTTTTCTGTTGAGTGCATCGGCTACCACGTTGCCCTTACCCGGATGGTAGAAGATGTCACAATCATAATCCTTAAGAAGTTCTATCCACTTTCTCTGACGCATGTTGAGATCCTTTTGAGTGAATGTGTTTCAAACTCTTATGATCGGTATAGATCTGAAAGGTCTCTCCATATAAATAATGGCACCAAGTCTTTAAGACGTGTATGATTGCGGCAAGCTCAAAGTCATGGGTGGGATAATTTTTCTCATGACTCTTTAACTGTCTGGACCCATAGGTTATGACCTTCCCATGCTGCAATAGAACACAACCCAGGCCTAGATAGGAGGCATCATTATAAACTGTATATCCCCCCGATCCACTCAGTAAGGCCAGCACAGGTGCAGTAGTCAGCCGCTTCTTTAGTTCTTAAAAACTTCTTTCACAGTCTTCATTCCACTCAAACTTGGCATTCTTCTTTGTGAGTCGGGTTAGGGGAGCAGCTAAACTAAAAAATCCTTCAACGAACCTGCGATAATAGCCCGCCATTCCTAGAAAGCTACGGATTTCTTTAACTGATATCAATTTTTCCCAGCCAAGCACTGCTTCAACCTTTTTAGGATTCACTGATACTCCAACCTTTGATATGATGTGTCCCAAGAAGGTGGTTTGCTCAAGCCAAAATCCACACTTACTCAATTTTGTATACAAGTTCTTTCTTCTGAGAACCTACAAAAGCTGAGCTGGATGGTGAGAATGTTCCTCTATACTTTTTGAATAGACCAGGATGTCATCGATGAACATGATAATAAATTGATCTAAGAATTGTCTGAAGACCCTATTCATCAGATCCATGAAGATGGTTGGGGCGTTAGTTAGTCCATATGGCATGACCAGGAACTCATAGTGTCCTACCTGGTTCGAAAAGCTGTCCTGGGGATGTCTTCTGTCCTCATTTTTACCTGATGGTAACCTGATCGCATGTCTATTTTGGAGAAGACCTGCGCACCCTGCAACTGATCGAAGAGGTCATCAATCCTGGGAAAGGGATACTTGTTCTTGATTGTGACCTTGTTCAATCCTCTATAATCAATACATAGTCTCAACGTTCCATCTCCCTTTCTGATAAAAGTGATTCTGGCACCCCAAAGGGACACACTATGTTTGATAAAACCACTATCTTGCAATTCAGTGATATGTTTCATCAACTCCTCCATCTCAAAGCGGCTCATGCGGTAAGGAGCAACCGAAATAGGCTGAGTTCCTGGCTGTAGCTCTATGGTGAACTCGACTTTCCTATCCACTGGCAGTCCGGGTAGTTCATCCAGAAACACATCTAGAAAGTCTCGGACTACTGGAATCTCTTGAATATAATTCTCTTTTTTGGGTTTGCCTTGTTAGAGAAAACAGCAAGGTTAAGGTACTTAACGAATAAGAAAACTTGCCATCAAGGAATAAGTGCTAAATGATTTTATTAATTTGTAAATGGCTCCTCATTATGAGGATTGAATACCACATTCTTACTAAAATAATCTACGGTGGTGTGATACGCCGCTAGCCAATTCATCCCTAAAATTATATCAAAATTCCCCGTGTCTAATTTTATAGGTCTACACTCAGTTTCCTATTTGCTATTTCTATAGTACAAACCCTGTAGACAACATCTTCCAATAGTGTTACACTCCCAGCAGTATATACAAATAACATTGAATCAAGTTTATCAGGTAATACATTCAATTTTGATGCAAAAATAGGTGAAACAAATTATATTTTTGAAAGAAAAATTAAAAATTATGGGTCAAAACGCAATTAAAAAAAATGTGCCACTTATAGCGCCAAGTCAGCAGCCCTGACGAACCGTAGCGCACCGCGTGGAAAGGCACGTTGACTCGATGCTACGCTGGGGGCCACGCTGGTAATCTGCGTAGACGCGATCGGACAGTCCAGATGCGTTCCCGTGCAAGTGGACAGTCCGGATCCGTTCTCTTCTTAGACACGATCAGACGGTCACGATTAAACGCGATGAATGATCTAGATTCATTTCTTCTTTAAACATGATCATATGGTTGAGATCAAATCGCAATGAACGATCCAAATTTATTTCCTCCTTAAACGGAATCGGACGGTCGAGATCAAACGCGATGAACGGTCTAGATTTAAGAGAGACGGATATAAATATCTCACTTCATACCGAACCCAAATCCTAGTCGCCAGTCCTCCGCCGGAGAAGAAGAACCAGTCGTTGGAGAAGGGAGCCGACCGCGGCCCGCTGCCGCGCTGGAGCCACCTCTGACTGCCAAAAAAGGTAAAAATTCTCTTATTCGCTCGGAATTTGACTTTGAACACCCCATAGATAAATTGGAGCAAAAGAAACAGCGGATGAGCCGAAAACCGTGGGTAAAGCCCGACAGCACTGCCACGAAAAAAATTAAAAATCACCTCCGATGAACCCTTTTTCGTTTCCCGTTTTATGTAATTTTTTGACTACTGTGTTCAACGTTTTGTTTTCTACAGGTTGACCGAAGAAAAATGCTCAGTCACGAAGGTGAGCTAGCGGAGCCATCGCATTGAAAAATTCTGCCACAGTTAAATTTTTGTTTTCCAACTTCTTTTGGGCAAACTGAGGCCCCTTAACGTGTTTTCTCGTATGGATGAGTATAAAATCGGTCGAAACTGGCCAAAACTGACAAAAAATGGCCAGTACGGGGCAAACAACCACCGCAGGCGGTAATGCCGCAGTGCCAAAATTCTAAAATTAGCCGAATAAGGTTTTTAACATCGATTTTCATTTTTTTGGGGATATTTTTAGGTACGTGAAGTGTGTTTTTACGTTCGCAGTAAAATTCAAGAAACTCGGGAGTCACCAGTAAGCGCAGTAAAAAGTTTAGTATTTCAGACACTGATTCAAGTAAGAATATCTCACTTTATTTATTATTATAGAATTAAAGTCTAATTATTAATAATACGGTATTTTTGTAATTTAGAATGTTTTGAGAATTAATTACAGGTTACTAATGGAGTTAGAATCGGTTATTTATTATTATTGTCCTGTTTAATCGATTTTTTGATTTTACAGCTTTAAATGCATGATAATATACTGAAATTGGTAAAATGATTCAGTTGTGTTTTCTTTATGCATGTATTGTTTCTCTTGCGTTGATTTATGGTTAAATTATAAAATTAAAAATTAAATATAAACAGAAAATTAATTAGTTGAGTGAATGAATGAATAATAGTCTTACTGGATATCCTGAGAGATAGTGGACGGACCGGGTACATAAGGAACCATACCGTGAACGTTGCATCATACTGGACTGAGTATCGAGGATTGGTATTTTTTTACTCTTATACCAGACGGGATATGAGGACGACCCGTTTCACCCTTATACCAGACCGGGTATTGAGGGATGATATTTTTAGCACTCATACCGAATGGGGTATGGGGATGACCGGCTAGTTGACAAGGTGGGATGTTGGTTCACGCGTAGTGGGACATCCCTATGGCCCCATGGATATCAATAGGCAAATAAAAAGGGAAAGTTGTTATTCTTACTTACTTGAATATGAGATTATGAAGTTGTTGAGCTATTGTCTCTATACGTTGATTTTGAAAATCTCGCAATGGTAAGTACGCAATAAATAGTTTGACTTATGATAAATGAACTTACTTAAATTAAGAGCTCTATTAGTTGTTTTTATGATTTTTACCAGCATTCATTTCTGTATCGGTGAGTAGTGTAATATTCTTACTAAGTTATTGTAATTCACCCTTTCACTAACCATTTCAGATCAAGAGAACCAAGATCCAGATCCCAATCAACAAAGGGGGTTGTGAATAGTTCACCACTGTGGATTGTTTCCACGAAAAAAATTGTATTTAAGCCTCCTAACGAAGAGTCATTTACAAGATAATAGAAGTTCTGAATATTATTCTCTCATAGCAATTTTCTTATTACATAGCGTTTTAACTCGGTTGTTTTCCCTAAACTAGGCAAACCTAAGAAATAAAAATGCATTCAAGAGATCCCAATAGTCTGAGACTTCCCGAATGTGTTTCTTGATGAACTTTCTAAACTACCGGTGGATAGAAAAGTTGAGTTTACCATAGACCTTCAGCTGACACGCAGCCTATCTTAGTTTTTTCTTACTGCATGAGTCATGTAGAGATGGAAGAGTTGAGAAAATATATCAAAACATTATAGCACAGTGGGTTCATCCGATATAGTGTTTCTTTTTGGAGTGCTGGAGTCACATTTGTAAGAAAAGAGGAAGAGACGTTAAGATTATGTTATAACTGTAACAGCTCCAGAATCCAAAAGAAAATATAAAATAATTTAAGTGTGGAAGCGAAATAAAATGTTAAGGTTTACATTCCTTACACAATAACTTAAAAGTACTAAACAAACATTATGAAATGAATTCTCTAAAAGAAACACGAGAAATGAGAAAAATAAAGGAAAATATAAAGTATTCTAGTATCTACTCGCAATCTTCTTGCAGATCAGGCTTGGGAACCAAGTCCTCTTGATATGAAATTGTTAAATAAATGATGAGCTACACTAGCCCAGTAAGGACATCACACTATATCACCGGCACAGAAGTAAAGGTTGGTAGAAAATCAAAACAACTAATGGAGCACTAAATTTACCAATATATTTATTAAAAATAAAATCATTTACCATTCACTTACTATTGGAGAATTTATGAAAACAAACTACAGAAACAATAATACCATACAGATCATAACTTCATGCACGATCAGCAACATAGAACATATCATAAATTCACATTCATTAACAATAAACTAAATCATAACCATTTCTCGTTTCACCAGCGTACTAGTATCTATAGGGATCCATAGGGGTGTCCTTGCTACACGTGAATCCTTTCCCTTAACAATCTTAATTACAGAGCCGTCTCCATACCTCGTCCGGTATGAGCACCAAGACATTAAACCTTAATACTCCATCTGGTATGAGGGTGATGCGGTCGTCCCCATACCTCGTCTGGTACGAACACCAAATGACCAAGTCTCCATACCCCGTTTGGTATAAGACAATGTTCACAATAGGGTTCCCTATGAACCCGGTCCGTCCACCATCTCTTATGACATCTAGTGAGGCTGTCATCTTATCTGTTTATTAGATCACACTCCTTTATTATTTTTCCTTTGTCCACATTACCAAATCAAACATAATCACATAAATAAATGAACATGCGTTCGGTAATGCAATCATATCTTAAATCCCAAAATCAAGCAGTGGTCAAGTAAAGTCCAAAGTCCCCAGAGATGGACTTTCAGATAATGTCATGCTTTTAGACTATAAAATAAATCAACAGAGAACAATGTTTGATTCGGGCTTCATTAGCAATCCATAATTAATTATGCACATCTATTTAATTTGTACAAAAGACCTTATTATTATTTATTCAAACTTCAAATATATGATAGAAAGTAGGGTGAGAGGTTCTTGATTTAACGTCAAAAAACTAAATGGTTACTGCGCCTACAACCGGTCCCTGAGTTCTCTGAATTTTTCTTTAGAAACTGAAACGTGTTTACAATACCTACAAATGTCCCAAATAAATCCAAAAATCAGTCTCAGGGCCTACTCGATCAATTTCAGAAATTCGGCACGACAGTCCACCTCGGGTCAACCGTTTTCGGCCAAATTTAGTCGATTTTACATCGATTCCTGCAATCACACACGCTAAATGGCCTCGGTGGGCCAAAAAATATAAAAAACCGAAACTCACCGGCGGCGGGGCTCTCCGATGCGGCGGCTCCTCCGGCTCACGTTGCAGTTGAGTTTTTCACTTCAGTCAACATGTAAAGAAGAAAACGTTGATCACAATGGTAAAAAAATTATACGAAACAGGAATTGGGAAGAGCCTCATCGGAGGCAGGTTGTGAAATTTCTCGCGGCAGCATTTTTCAGCCAATT
This sequence comes from Carica papaya, assembly GCF_000150535.2. The sequence goes on along the minus strand of NW_019014324.1, from coordinate 13,221 downwards.
AGCCGGTTCTTTCACTCAGATTTGGCCATGGGTGAGTTTAAAATTGAATTTTGTGCAAAATGAGAAGTTTTTACCTTTTTTGGCAATCAGAAAAGGTTTCAGTGCGGGCGGCGGGTGGCAACGGCTAGCTCCCCGGCGACTAGGTTGTCTTCTCCAGCGAGGGGTTCTAGCGACTAGGGTTAGGGTTTGGGTGCAGATGAGGTTATTTATATCCATCTGTTTTTTATCTGGGCTGTCCATCGCTTTTGATCTGAATCGTCTTATCACGATTAAATAGGGAGTGAATCTGGGTCGTTCATTGCGATTCAATATACGCTGTCCGTGCGCGATTCAATCTGGGCTGTCCGTGCGCGCGGGAACGGACCTCAGCCGTTCGATTGCGCCCATGCGGATCAACCACGTGGCTCCCCCCCCCCCCGCATGGCCTCCCGCATCAGCGCCTCTGCCACTTGGCGCGTCCTGCTTGGTCGGGGCTGTTGACTGGGCGTCTGATGTGGCCCAATTTTTTTAAATTGCGTTTTGACCTTCGGTTTTTTATTTATCTTTCAAAAATACCCCTAGAACCCAAATTTTCACCTTTTTTTCTCAAAATTATTTTCAATTTAATCTTTAAAAAATTTTTACCCCTTTTTTTATTAAAATAAAATAAAATAAATAAATAACTATATTTTAAAAAATAAAAATAAAAGTAAATGTTGGGTGTTACAACTCTCTCCCCCTTAAAAGAAATTTAGTCCCTCAAATTTGTTTCTCACTGTCAATCGAACAGCTGGGGATACTGGGATTTAAAGTTTGATTCTATCTCCCTCTTTTAAAGGGAGAGAGTAGTAATATCGGGGCCCGAAATAGAGTATAGGATTAATTTTAAAATTAAAAAAATATATAATTTTTAAATTTATAAAGTTTTATTTAATGTAAAATTAGCAAAAAATAGGTAGTTGATGAAATTGAAAATAATTTTGAAAAAAATGGGTAAAAATTTGGGTTCGGGGGGTATTTTTGAAAGTAAAATCAAAAAGTGGAGGTAAAAACTTAATTAAAGAAAAATGCACCACGTAGGACCGCCCAATAAGAAACCCTAACGAATTGGAGTGCGCTGCGTGGCAAGGCACGCTGACTTTGTACCATGCAGGAGGCCACGCTGGCAATCCGCGTGCCCGTGATCAGATGGCCCAGATGTGCTCCTGCGCGCATGGACAGTCTGGATCCATTCTCTCCTCATGTGCAATCAGACGGTCGTGATTAAATGTGATGAACGGTTCAGATTTATTCCTTCATTAAACGCGATCGTACGGTCGAGATCAAACGCAATGAACGGTCCAGATTTAAAGGAGACAGGTATAAATATCTCATTTCATACTGAACCCAAACCCTATCCACCAGCTCCCCACCGGAGAAGAAGAATCAGTCGTTGGAGAAGAGAACCGACCACTGTCGCGTTGGAGCCACCTCTGACCGTAAAAAAATGTAAAAATTCTCTTATTCACTTGAAATTTGATTTTGAACACCCTCATAGCCAAATCGGAGTAAAAGAAATGGTGGATGAGCCGAAAACTACGGGTAGAGCCCGACCGCGGCACCGCGAAAAAAACCAAAACTGCTTTTGATGAGCTCCTTCCTGTTTCCCATTTCGTGCGAATTTTTCACTATTCTGTTTTTTATAGGTTAGCTGAAGAAAAATGTTAAGTCTCGAAGGTGAGTCGGCGGAGCCGCCGCACCGAAAAAATTTGCCACCAGTAAGTTTTTATTTTTTGATTTTTTTTTTATAAACCGAGGCCCTTTAACGTATTTTCTCGCATGGATTGGTATAAAACTGACTGAAACTGGCCAGTATGAGGTAAACCACCACCGCAAGCGGCGGTGCCACCATGCTGGAATTCCAAAATTAGCCGAAAAAGGTTTTGAACATCGATTTTAAATTTTTTGGAGTATTTTTTGGTACGTGAATCGTGTTTTTACCTTCACAGTAAAATTCAGAAAACCTGATGACCACCAGTAGATGATATAAAAAGTTCAGTGTTTCGGACACCGATTCAAGTAAAAATCCCTCATCTTATTTTCTATTATGGAATTGAAGTCTAATTATCAATACTACGGTATTTTACATAATTTAGAAAGTTTCGAGAATTAATTACAAGTTACTAATGGAGGCATAACCAGTTATTTATTTTTGTTGTCCTGTTTAACCGATTGTTTGATTTTACAGCTTTAAATGCATGATAATATACTGGAATTAATAAAATGATTCAGTTGCGTTTTCTTGATGCATGTATTGTTTGTCTTGCGTTGATTTATGGTTAAATTATGAAAATAAAAATTAAAGGTAAACAGAAAATTGATTAGTTAAGTAAATGAATGAATGATAGCCTTACTGGATATCCTATAGATGGACCAGTTACATAGGGAACCCTACTGTGGAAGTCGCCTCATATTAGACAGGGTATCAAAAATTGGTATTTTTGGCGTTAATACCGGATGGGGTATGGAGACGGTCCGTTTCACGCTTGTACTAGACGTATGAATGAATGGTAACCTTACTGATATTTTATAGACGGACCGAGTATATAGGAAATCCTACTGTGCAAGTCACCTCATACCGAACAGGGTATCGAGAATTAGTATTTTTGGCGTTCATATCGAATGGGGTATGAGGACGGCTCGTTTCACACTCATACCAGACGGGGTATTGAGGAATGATATTTTTGGCACTCATACCAGACGAGGTATGGGACGGCTAATTAGTTGACAAGGTTGGATATTGGTTCACGCGTAGTGGGACATCCCAATGGACCCCCATGGATATCAGTAGGTAAATAAAAAGGAAAAGTTATTATTCTTAGTTACTTGAATATTAGATTATAATATTGTTGAGTTATTGTCTCTACAGGTCAGTTTTGAAAATCTCGCAACCGTAAGTATGCAATAAATGGTCTTACTTATAATAAATAAATTTACTTAAATTAAGAGCTTCATTAGTTGTTTTTATGATTTTTACCAACTTTCATTTCTGTATCGGTGAGTAGTGTGTTATTCTTATTAGGCTAGTGTAGCTTACCATTTTATTAACCATTTCAGATCAAGAGGACCAAGATTCAGATCGCGATCAACAAGGGTGTTGTGAATAGTTCACCACCTATACTCCCTTCAAAAACTAGTGAAAGTCGTCCTAGGATATCTAATTATGTACTTTTCATTTATTTCTTGATTTTTCGCTTATTCTTTTAGAATGATCATTCTCGTAGTCCTATTGGGCATTCTAAATTATTGTGTAAAGAATGTAAATCTTAATTCTATTATTTCGTTTCTGTATTCAATTCATGTCTTTATCTTATTTTCAGTTTCGGGCGTTATAGCATACATCTTAAAATTCTACTAACAGTTTATATTTATATATTATTATATTAACATTATATATATATATATTATGCTAATAATTTATATATATATATATTATACTAACAGTTTATATTTATATATATTATTACTAACAATTTATATTTATATATATAATTACTAATAGTTTATATATATTATACTAACAGTTTATATTTATATATATTATTATTAACAATTTATATATATTTTTTTATTATACTAACATTATATATATATATATATTATACTAACAGTTTATATATTGTTACTAATAGTTTATATATATATGTATAATTTTACACTAACAGTTTATATATATATATATAAATTATTGTTCTAATAATTTATTTATATATTATTATACTAACAATTTATATGTATATTATTGTACTAACAGTTTATATATATATATTATTGCTCTAACAGTTTATTTATATGTTATTATATTAACAGTTTACATATATATTATTACACTAACAATTTATATATATGTATATATATTACACTAATAGTTATATATAGGTTATATAATACCTAGCCCCGAAATTTGGTCCGAAATTAATTTTAACATTCTAAAATGTATAAAAATCTATTTTTTTTTAAATTAATAAATTTTAATTTAATGTAAAATTATGAAAAAAAATAGGTTAGGGATGCAATTAAAAATAATTTTGGAAAAAATTGGTGAAAATTTGGATTCAAAAGGTGTTTTTGAAAGAAAAATTAGAAACTAGGGGTCAGAATGTAATTTTAAAAAATTATGCCACGTAGGACAGCCCAGTCAGCAGTCTTGATGAACTAGAGCACGCCGCGTGACAAGGCATGTTGACTTAGTGCCACGAGGAAAGTCATGCTGGCGATTCGCGTGCCCCGTGATTGGGCGACCCAGACGTCTTTCCGCGCGCGTGGACGGTTCAGATCCATTCTCTCCTCAGGTACGATAAGACGGTCGTGATCAAACGCGATTAACGATCCAGATTTATTTTCTCCTTAGGCACAATCGGACGATCGAGATCAAACGCGATAAACGATCCATATTCGTTTTCTTTTTAAGCGCGTTCGAACGGTCGAGATTAAATGTGATGGACGGTCCAGATTAACGCAAGATGGGTATAAATATTTCGCATCACACAGAACCTGAACCCTAGTCGTCAGCTCCCTAGTGGAGAAAGGAGTCGACCACCAAAAAAGGTAAAAATTCTCTTACCCGCTTGAAATTCAATTCTGAGCAACCCTATAGCCATATCAGAGCAAAACAAACTGTAGATGAGCCGAAAATCGTGGGCAAAACCCACAACCGCCTCTGATGAGCCCCTTCTCATTTTTTATTTCGTGTAATTTTTTTATTATTATGTTCACCATTCTGTTTTCTACAGGTTGACCGAAGAAAAATGCTCAGCCGCGAAGGTGAGCCAGCGGAGCCGCTACATCGAAAAATTCCACCACCAGTGAGTTTCTATTTTTTAATTTTTTTTGGGAGAACCAAGGCCCCCTAACGTGTTTTCTAATAGGAATGGGCATAAAATCGGCTGAACCTGGCCAAAATCGACCGAAAAGATCAAGCTGAGGCAAATAGACGCCGCAAGCGGTGATGCCGTCACCGGAGCATGGTGGTACCACCATGCGGGAACCTTAAAATTGGACATAAAAGGATTGTTAGCATCGATTTTGAATTTTTGAGTATTTTTAGGTACGTAAAGTGTGTTTTAATCTATGTAAAAAAATTCAAGAAACCTACAAACCGCCAGTAGGTGCAGTAAATAGTTCGGTATTTCGGACACTGATTCGGGTAAGAATCTCTCACCTTATTCTCTGTTATAGAATTGAAGTTTAATTATTAATAATACGGTATTTTGTGTAATTTAGAAAACTTCAAAAATTAATTACAGGTTACTAATGGAGCGGGAACTGGTTATTTATTATTTTTTGTCATGTTTAACCGATTATTTAATTTTATACCTTTAACTACATGATAATATACTGAAATTAGTAAAATAATTTAGTTGTATTTTCTTAATGCATGTATTGTTTGTCGTGCGTGATTTATAGCTAATTTGTAAAACTAAAAATTGAAATGTAAACAAAAAATTGATTGGTTAAGTGAATGAGTGAATGGTTGTCTTATTGAATATCTTGGGAGATGGTGGACGGACCAGGTACATAGGGAACCCTATCATGGATGTTACCTCATAACGAACGGGGTATCGAGAAATGATATATTTGGTGCTCATATCGGATGGGGTATGGGGACGAACTGATTCACCCTCATACACGACGGGGTATTGAGAGTAGTATTTTTCGCGCTAATACCAAACGGGGTATGGGAACAGTTGATTTAGTTGATAAGGTTTGATATTAGTTCACGCATAGTGGGACATCCCTATGAACCCCCAGGAATACCAGTAAGTAAATAAAAAGGAAAAGTTGTTGTTCTGGTCGCTTGAATATGTGATTATTTTAGAATGGACGTTCCCGTAACCCTATTGGGTATTCTAAATTATTTGTAAGGAATGTAAATCATAACTCTATTATTTCACTTCCGTATTCAATTTATGATTTTATTTCCTTTTAAGTTCTGGACCTTTACATGTTAAATTACAGTTAATTTTATAAATGTATATATATATATATATTTTATACAAATTATGTTTCGTAATTTTATGACTTAAGATTTATTAACATGATGAGTTATCAAAGCAACCAATTTTGATGAGTCTCACATTAATTAAACTACATTAAAGAATTAAGAGATATTTATAAAAGAATAATATATATTTTTATAATTATAAAATTGAGACTAACCAAAAAGAGAGTCACTTTCTACTAATTATAAACTAATAGTTTATTTCGTGTTATTTAGATGGATATCCAAAAGTAACATGTAAATGACACAAAATGTTAAGTATTTTAAGCCCCTTTGAGTGAACACTAAATATATTAACATTTTGCCCAAAGGAAAAACTATAGTGATATCAATAGTTCACCATTAATAAATTTAATATTATAAATATACTTAATATACTTGAAGCCTTACTGTGAGCATTGTTCTATTTTTATAGTTTCTATTTCACTGTATTCTCTTGTATCTTGAATTACAAAAGCTTTACTGTGAGCATTGTTCTACTTTTATAGTTTTTATTTCATTGTATTCTCTTGCATCTTGAATAACAACTTTTGATGGGTTAAATTTTGTGGAGTGGTATGAAGGGGTCCAATTCTCATTGGTTTATTGGATCTTGATATGGCTTTGATAATTGAAAAACCTCCTGAAGTTATCGATGATAGTACTCTGAAAGAAAAATTCAAAGTTTGGACAAGGTCAAACAAACTCAGTCTTATGTTTATGAGAATGACCATTGCCACTAACATTAAAACTTCTCTCCCTCAAACTGAGATAGCCTCAGAATTTCTAAAATTTGTGGAGGAGTGTTTCAAACGTGCCGATAAGTCTCTTACAAACACATTGATAACTGAATTGATCACTATGAAATATGATGGTCAGAAAAGAATTCAGCAACATATTTTGAACATGACTAAAAAGATTACAAAACTTAAGACATTGGGCATGAAATGGATGAATCATTTTTAGTTTAATTTGTCCTTAATTCACTTCATTCGCAGTTTGCTCCATTCAAAATTCACTATAATACTAATAATGAACAATATAATATAAATGAGCTTACTAGCAAACGTATTCAAGAGGAAATGAGATTAAAGCAAGATGGACATAATTTTGCCCTTGCAATTACTCATGGAGCTATGAAGAATATAAACAAATATAAAAAGTAAAGAACATTCCACGAAAGAAATAGAGTAGACCTGAGGAGAATAAGTAGAGTCATGATAGAAAATTTATTCCAAGTTGCTACTTTTGTCGTAAGAAATGTCATGTGAAAAAAGAATGTAATAAACGTAAGACTTAGTTCGAAAAGAGAGGTATGAATCTTTCTTTTGTATGTTATGAATCAAATTTTGTTATGGTTCATTCCAATACTTGGTGGATTGATTCTGTAGTGTACTCATGTTACTAATTTAATGCAAAAATTCTTTACAACTCGAAAACTGAAAAAAAGTGAAAAGTTCTTTTAAATGGGAAACTATCTCAAAGTAGAAGTGGTAGCTATAGGTACCTATCGCTTATTATTAGAGACTAGTCATCAGATGAATCTTTTGAACACTTTTTATGTTCCTTCAATTTCTAAGAATTTATTTCATTATCCAAATTAGATATTGTCAGATATTTAGTTTATTTTGATTGTGAAAAAATAAGTTTAGTATTTAATTCAATAACAGTTGGTTTTGGTATTTTATATGATAGTTTATATAAAATTTACCTGAATCATGAATTTGCACAAACTTTAGTTACCTTGCATTCAAATATTGAATCAAAACGGGCTTAATTAATGAAAATTCTTCATTCTTATAGCATAAAAAATTAGGGCATATCTCCAGGGAAAAAAATGAGAAATTAGTGAATGATAGAATTTTACAAAATTTTGACTTTACTGATTTTCAAGTATGTATAGACTGCATGAAAGAAAAACAAAGTAAACATACAAAAAAAAGTGCCACAAAAAATAATGAACTTATTGAGATAGTTCATATGGACATTTACGGACCACTCTTTATTCTTTGTTTCACTGGAGAGAGATATTTTATCACCTTTATAGATGATCTATTTCAGTATAGTTATGTATAACTAATGCGTGATAAGTCTCAAACTATTGACATCTTTAAAGTGTACATTATAGAGGTTGAGAGACAATTAGATAAAAAGGTTAAGGTTATGAGATCTTATTTATGTGGTGAATTCTATGGTAGATATGATGAGTAAAGATAAAATCCTAGTCCATTTGTCAAATTCCTAGAAAAGCATGACATTCGTGTTTAATACAAAATGCCAGGTATGCCACAACTGAATAGTGTTGCAAAAAAGTGTAATCATACTTTAACAGAAATGATTAGAAATATGATGAGTTACTCTTTTGTACCTATTTCTTTATGGGGTGAAGCCTTAAAGACCACAATATATATCTTGAAAAGAGTTTCTAGTAAGGCAATATTTGCAACTCCTTTTGAGTTGTGGACTAGTAGCAAACCAAGTTTAAGGCATTTACATATATGAGGGTTGTTCAGCGGAGGCAAGAATTTTAATTCTCATGAGAAAAAATTAGATTCAAGGACAATATTTGAATATTTTATTGGTTATCCAGATAAGTTCAAAGGGTACAGATTTTACTATCCTAACCATGGCACAAAAATAGTTGAAACTGATAATGTTAGATTCTTAGAAAAGCAAAATCAGTGGGAGTGAAGAACAAAAAAAAAGACCTTAAGAAAATAAAAGTGGATATCCTACCACCATTTTTTGGCTCAAGAAACAGCTCTTGTTCATCATTCTCAACAAATTATAGAAAATGATCTATATAATGAAAATGGTTCATTACCACAAGAAGATATTGTCATTGAAAATATTATAGAACAACCTCAATCAATACCTTTGAGAAGATCTCAACTGGAAAGGAAATATACTATATCATATGGTTATGTGGTATATCTACAAGAATCTGATTTTGATATTTGGATAATAACAGATCCGGTTACATTTTCACAAATCATAGAAAGTGATGGTTCTAATAAATGGATAGAAACTATGAAAGAATAGTTAAAGTCTATGGACCATAATAATGTATAAGATCTTGTCAAATTGCCTAATAATTGTAAAAGTATCAATTCTAAATGGGTCTTCAGGACCAAACATGATAATAAAGGCAGTATTGAACGATTTAAAGCCAAGTAATGACCAAATATTTTATTCAAAAGGAATGTACAGATTATATAGATACTTTCTCTCTAGTTTCTAAAAAGGATTCCTTTATAATTATTATGGCACTTGTAGCACATTTTGATTTAGAGTTATATCAAATAGATGTGAAAACTACTTTCTTGAATGAGAATTTGAATGAAGATATCTATATGAATCAGCCCGAAGACTTCACAAAGAAAGAAAAAGAACACTTAATTTTCAAATTAAAGAAGTCTATTTATGTTCTTAAACAAGCTTTCAAACAATGGTATATAAAGTTTAATGATATTATTACATCTTTTGGATTTAAGAAAAACATTGTTGATCAGTGTATGTATCTGACAATTAGTTGTAGCAAGTTTATATTTCTAATACTATATGTGGATAATATTTTGCTAGCTAGTAGTGATTTTGTTTGTTATACGAAACTAAAAAAAATATCTCTATAAAAACTTTTAAATGATTGATTTGGGTGAGACAACTTATGTTATTAGAATAGAAATTTTTAGATATTGTTATCGAGGATTGTTAGATTTTTCTTAAAAAAGATATATTAACTGAATTTTGTAGAGATTCAATATACAATTACGTTCTACCAATTTTGCACTCATTCTTAAGGGTGATAAATTAAGTAAAAGTCAATGCTGAAGAAATGACTTAGAAAATGAACGGACGAAGAACATTCCTTATGCATCTACTATGGAAAAGTTTGATGTATACTCAAACCTATACTAGACCAAATATCAGCTATGTTGTTGGTATGTTAGGAAGATATCAAAGTGATCCAGCAACGGAACATTGAAAAGCTACAAAAAAGGTTATGAGGTATCTCGAAAGGACAAAAGATTATATGCTCACAAATAAAAGATCAGAACACTTAGAGGTGATTGGATACTCGGATCCAAATTATGGTGGTTGCCATGATACTTAAAGTCTACTTCAAGTTTTATCTTTATGCTAGCAAATGAGGCAATTTCGTGAAGGAGTATAAAATAGTCTATTATTGCCTCCATAATTGAGGCTGAGTTTATAACATGTTTTGAAGCCTCAAGTCATGTTTTGTGGTTGTGGAATTTCATTTTAGGACTTGGTATTGTTGACTCTATTGCCAAGCCGCTGAGAATACTTTGTGATAATACTACAACTATTTTCTTCTCTAAGAATGATAAATATTCTAGTGGATACAAATACATGGACTTAAAGTATTTAGTTGCTAGAGAAAAATTTCATAAACAACAAGTGTCGATTAAAAATATTAGTACCACACTTATAATTGTTGCCATTGACTAAAGAGCTACCTCTAAAGATGTATGCAGAACATGTTGTAAGGTTAGATCTTTTGAGTAATCTATAATATAACAATTGATATTTCAGTAGTTGAATAATTGACATTTTGCACATTAAATTTTATTTATGTTATTTTCTGTTTTTAACCATGGGTGCACAATTTAGTATTTAATCAATAAATAATATCTTGACAAGGCAAATTATATAAGCTATTTTGACATTATGGACTGAATTAGTAGAGTTTATTAGTGTGTAGTGTATAGAAGGAAATGTGACATTGAACTCATGTGACCATTATGATTCACATTTATAATTTAAGTTATTTTAGTATTATGGTATAACAATTTTGGGTTTGTTGGTTAATTTTATTGTAATTATGTATCAAATTCATTTTACCAATAAATATATTTTAGTATAAAATGTGTATATATATATTATAGTTTTCATAATCAGTTTTTGTGGGTCAAGTGGAAAAATGTTAATTTTAACAAATAAGTGGATGATCCACTAACTTGGTATTTTATTTTCTCATCCACTTATAAAGGTTGAAGCCAACTTAAAGAATATCTAAAATAATAGATAACTGTTGTAAAGAAAAATATACCTTGGAATGGGTAACCTTAAAATAAATTATGTAATTATTATATTTTATAGGTATTAATCTACAATAATAGAAATAATTATGAACACATTCAATTACCTTGAATGTGTTTTGGTCTCTCATCTTATCTATGAAAAAAACACAAATTCTCATTTTAAGGTGTCTTTCATCAGGTGAAGTTACAAAATTTTATACATAATAGTTAGATAGAGAGAATAAGTGAGCCAGAGAATTAATATTTTTTCAAGAGATCTCTCAATCACGTTATGACTGCATCATTTCAGAACATATGTAGCTCTAACTTTCTATTGTCTTTATTTTCTTAATATGTATTGAATTCAATAAAAAAAATAACTTCGGTATAAAAGTTTCTTATAATCTCAAAATATTTATATCGTACCATTTTATGTGTTTAATGTTTTTTAACTATAAGATTTGACTTCAACCAAAAATTATTTGGACAAATAGAGATTTTAAAAGAAAATTATGCATTTACCCATGTAATAAAAGCAAAAGTTCTTACAATTTTTTTTGTAATTTCCTAACGAACTTTGCCATATGTTATTAGGATGGCTGCAAAAATAATTAGGGGAAATTTAACAAGCATAAAGAATGTAAACCAGTTATAGGAGGACATTAGTTTTACAATGGGTTTGTGAATTTGTTTTGGCTTCAATTTGTAGGTTATGAAGGGTTCCACGTGTTTGATAAAACAACTTAATGAAATTATATATTTTTTTATTTGTTTTATGGAAAAAGTAAATATACATGTTATAAAGCTTTTTGCAAAAGAGATAAATATTATATGCTTGTTATGGAAGTACTTCAAAATGATATAAGTTGTATTTGAATTAGTTAAACAGATGTACAAGTTACTATTTACATGTTAATATTTTGTACTTAAAATGTTATATGTTTATGTATGGTTTATAAATAATAGATTATTATGTGGCCTTCATCATGAACTAATAGCCAATTAAATTTGCTTATCCACAAGAAAGTCCACCATGAATTAGAGTGGGTTCCCCAACCTAAGTAGAGAACCAAATGAGGTGGTCATGGGATAACATAATTCATGTACATAAAATACCTCCCTAGTTAAGATATATCATGATTAGAAAGTTTAAAAATCTAAGTTAATGACAACAAAAAAGACCCACTAGCTAAGTACAACATGTCATAAATAAAAAATCTTAACCCAAATAAATCCATCCTATTAGAATGTATGTATTGATTTTGATGAAATATACTAATGTAGGTTTAATTTAGTGTTTGTAAGCATACTTGCAGCAAAAAGTTGAAGCAACAAAATTAACTTGAAAACCTCTTGGATATAAACGAAAATGAAAAAATGGAAGACATACTTGGAGATTTCATGGACACAATTAAAAGTGAAAAAAATATAAGATATAATTATCTAAGTTTCATCTCATTTAATGTAATCAAGTGATTTTCTACTATGGCTCAAGAAATATGATTAAATTATTTAAAATTTTCAAAATAGCATTTAAAAATGTTTTGTTTAAAAAATAATCATAAAAGGAATATTTAGAGAAAATCTCTCTCGAGGAAATTTTCTCTGGTAAAGTATTGTGGGAAAACTTAAACTTTTGAATTACATTTAAGTCATATTATTTGTAGTTTGTATTTTTTAAACTTGTGAAAAATGGTCATTAAATGAAACATTATGCAAATATGTTTCAATCATACTTGAATCATATTCGAGTTATATTGAATGCTAAGTTTTTCAAACTCACAGGACACATTTATTAAATCAGCACTAAATGTTCTTATATAGTCTCAGACATGAATAATAGAAATATTGTTCCTTGAGTATATAAATACATTTATCATGACTTTGAAGATTTAAATAATTAAAACCTACAAAATTCATTTAAAAAATCTTTTTCTCTTCTTTATGGTTCATTTTAAAACATCTTCAAGCTCATTAAGCTCAATAGAAGCCAACACATGATAACCACACACTGATCAATGCACGAGATTTTGATATTTTGAAGTCCTATGTTATATGGTTCAAACTGATTTGACCATGTTGTTTGGTTCGACTAACTCCATACCAATTTTAGTATATCCAAACTAGTTCTCAACTTTATTTGGGCATTCTCTTTCACTTCTTGAGGTTAGTTCGATA
>NW_019014323.1:0-43782 GCF_000150535.2 Carica papaya | reverse complement strand
GTACATATGTATATAATTTAACACTTTAGTTTTTTTGGGTTAAGAGGTAGGGGTAACAATCATTATTTCACATGAGAGGGAAAGGCCCAAAAGAAAGAAAAAGAAGGGATAAAAAAACAAGTTTTATCTTTTTTAAATTTTACGAATTACTTTTACGTCATTTACGGAAGAACTAACGACTTCCTCTTTTGTAATTAAATATCTTACAATAATTTGATACGAACAAAAACTAAGAAATAAAAGGATGTTGAACTGAACTCAAAAAATTATTTATTTCAAATATTTTAGAGACTTGGTTAAGACATGTGGATGAATTGGACCCACCAAATATCACAAAAATTTAATGACACGACTGGCTTCAGAGATTAAACATGAAACATGTTATTTTATTTGTTTTCATTTGTACTTTTTTATTATTTATAACCATATTTGGAATGTAGTGCTAAGGTTTTTATTCGTTGAACAAACAAGGAGAAGGGGCTCTTGTTTGTTGATGTACAAGACTTTTTATTATAATATAAAAAGTCCACAATCTTTGTTTCTTTTGTGCATTTAGAAGGGGTTTCAATTGAATGAATAAGAAATTGAAGCAAGAATTTGGAGATAAAATAAATTAGGACGAGAAGTTTTCTTTTCTGATGAAAAGTACAAAAGATTATGATGAAAAAAATTACCATTTGTGGATTCTACCTCATAGTTTCTAGGCATAATGAAAGGGTAGGAGTGAGTGAGTGAGTGAATGGTTTATATTTATTCTGAGACCAAGTATGAGTTGTTTGGAAGGATTTTATAGCCATGGATCTGGTGTCTTGTGATTTAGAGACAAGTCCCCCGAGGAAGATAATGGCCAGCTGTCCACCTAACTTCCTCTTCGCCAAATTGTTTCTTTTCTTTGACATCAAATTGAGAGATTGGTATTGCAAATGGGGACCATAGGATGGTAAGCAACAACCTTTATAAAAAGAAAAAAAAAAAAAAAAAAAAAAAAAAAGGAAAATTTTACATCAAACCCAAAGTGGCTTTTGATGCCTCAAATATATAAACCTTTTAGCAGGGCACCACCTTTGCCCTTTTATCACACACTTTTTTTTCCTCCTCCACCTCAAATCCATTAAATGTGTACCCTTCATTCATCTCAACTGGGATTATTTAATCAATTAAATAATCTTTTAATTAAAAACAATTAATAAAATCAACAAACATTAATATAAATCATAAATCTATAAACTATAATTACTTACAAAAATTATAATTAATGAAATAATAATAATAATTCATCTAATATCAATCCGAATCTCTTAAAACGTTTGTTTATAAATATTGATTTTTTTTATCTTTTTATTACATTAAATCTTTAATTACCTAATTTTAAACTAAATAGTTTGAGTCCCCTAATAATTTTTTGATTTAATTATTTTTTATTTGTTTAGAACCGGTCTGTTAAAATATCTCAGCTTCATACATTATCACTCTTTCACTTGACATCTATCGTAACGATAAATGGATCATGACCTTATCTTGAATTCTCAAAATTTTTATCATTCATTCTTCATAAAAAGACAGAGAATTTATTACTGTCTTGACTGTACTACTAGAGTCTCTGTAGAAATCGAAATATATTGAGGTCAACTTACTAGTAATTTAAATGTTTTATTAGTAATATATCTAATATATATTTATTTACTCAGTGTTTATCGTGAGTACAATAAATAATATACTAGATATGCATTCTTCTCTGTCATCTTGTAATAGAAAAAAGTATTTTCAATGCTTTAATGTCTTCATAAAATATGGATCAAATTATTTTACGATGTTTATGAACCCAATTTATGAACATTTGTATTTTTATTATTTTCATCATTTTGTAAAATTGTCAATAAGGTAGTTCAACAAAAAGAAAACAAAAAAGAAGGTGAAATAAAGAAAAAGGAAGAAAGTGTTACCTTAGATCAGCTTTAGGTAAAGAGGGTAAAATTATTTTATGTAATTTTTAAAAAAAAAAAATTTCCACCCCACATCCAAAATCTCACCTTTATTCAACATAAAATCTAAACTTTAATTTGAAGCAGTAGACACACAAAAGGTCATTTTACGTACATCAATTTGGTCTCCTAAAATCTCTTTAATTACCACATATACATATATGTATATATAATTCTATATGTACTTATATTTTGGTATATAAGTACGTATGGTCGGTTTGTCTATACAAAACATTAGGTGCAATTAAGATACAATAAACATTATTCAATTATCTGAGTTTTAATTTTAATAAAAAGATTCAAATTTCGATTCTTATATATAATAAAATTAACATGATTAAACATACATAATTTCTTACACGCATGTTTAGAGAAACAAAAGTGGATTAAATTAAAGATTAGATGATGCATCTCAATATATACATAGATATTTTTAAATAGTTTTAATTAAGAAAACATTATGGTCTAATCCATAAATTAACATTTTAGATAATTTTTAACGTAATAAAAAAAATAGAGTAAAAAGAATTAATTTATAATGACTGGATATAATTTTTTAAAATTCACATATTTTATTACCCTATAGGAGTAAATTTTTTGATAATTCATATTTTATTATATGCAAAAGTTTAAGATAATTCAAACTCTTAGTAGAGCTCCTATAGTGGTCAAAAGTAAATTATCATTCGATGTTGGAGTAATTAGTACGTTAATTAGTCAATCGAGTTGTTAATCCAAATCTAAAATATTATTATTTTAATTATAAAATGGGTAACGTCTTTTCATGTGTTAATCATTTAATGGGTACTTGTCATGCTTTCGATCATAAAATTAATTAAACCCATCATTAATAAAGTTGAGACTTGTTTGTTGTGTAGAGAGTGATTAGATCATAATCAAGCATGGGTGGTGCTAATTAATAGGGATTATTGTAAAATTTTAATTATGATTAAAAAACACGGGGTATTAATATTTATCGGCATGCATGTATGTGTGTGTGTGTGCGTGCGTGTGCGTGTGTATATATATATATATATAAATATATAATTGGCAGGGGTGTAAAAGAGTTAGGATGCTGTCACGTGGAGGCATGCATGGTGCGTCCATTTCATATTTGTTACTCAAAGGATCTGACACCGCTCATCATGATAACCTCTACCCCTTCGCTCTGGCCCCATCACAATCCGTGTGTATCTATAATATAAATACATATTATATATATATATAGATATATATAACATGATGGCCGTCTCAAGAGGGCAAGAGCTAATATATACATATATAGTAAATATATAAAATTAATATTTAACAGGTGTCACCGTATTTTTAATTAAAATAATAATATACTAAATTTGTATAGTGAATATTTAGCAGATGTCATCATTAAAAAGAGAAAATTAATTATTAATTAAAAAAAATTAAGGAATAAAGTATAATAGACGAAAGCTTAAGAAGAACGCAAGACAGTGCATGCGGCGAGGGGTTTATAGTGTGCCGGATCAAGACCGTTACCGTTACTTTTAACGTTTATTTTTTTTTTATTTCTATAATTAATTAAATTTTATTTTAACTCAATTCAATGACTGGTTTAATTTTTAAAAGACAATAATTCTAACATCTAATTTTTATTTTTATGAAAATTAAAAAAGTACCATCTAAATAAAAAATTAAGTGTATAAATTAATTATAAATCTTTAACTCGTAAGAATTAATTAATTACATTCTAATTAAGGAAGATTATTCTCACTTCTCATATTAGTGTTTTCTTAGGACAGGATATATATTAACATTCATATTTTTTTTTTACCTTATCATGCAATACACCTGTCATTTAGGGTGATAATAAATTAATTATACAGAAAACCCATTTCGTATATGTAAATAATTGTTTGAGTATATAAGTACATATATATATATATATATGTCTGCTTCTGAAAAAGGAAATACTTTTTAAGAAAAAGAAAATACATAAATATATAATAGGATAGAATTTCTCGTATTTGGTCAAATTTTGAATTAATAGACAGCCATAATTTGCAAATTGAGTTGGCAATGTATGGAAATTATGAAAACTTATTTAATATCCAAACACTATTAATTATTGTTTTGAATTTTCCAGTAATTACATTTAATTAGTTGGCAAACATGTGATTAATGCAGCTTTTGCCTCTTAAAACTATAAACTAAAAAGGTTAATCTTCATCTACTCACCTCGTTAGGGAATAACCAATTCTTTGATTATTTGCCGAGTCAACTCATTATGGAAAATCAAATTGGAGGTTAATTTTAGGCTTACGAACGTGGATGAAACTTGTGGGAAATCCCGTAATTTGGAGGACATAAAGGGGGCACTTTGGGAATAATAAATTGGGAATGTGTGAACGAGTAGGAAATGGAGCGCGCACGTTTATTAATGATTGTGAAGAAGCAAGGGGATAGTGGCTTGCGTACGCAGCTATCTTGCGCCAAGGTGCGCATTTGCCCTTTTCTTTCAAATCCTGCCTTTTTTTTTTTTTTTTTTTTTTGCTTTTTTATTTAAAAAACACTCTTAACATCAATCCAGTTTTCTCTTCTTCTTCTTCTTCTTCTTCTTCACTCTATTTCTCTGCTTAAAATAATCTTTGAACCAGCATCTCCCGTGTTGATGTCTGTGCGGAAAATTTTGAGTTTCTTTTGATCAATTTAAAACCCAAATCCACTCGTTATATTGTCTTGTTTGTTTACCCGGAAACGTCAGAGGCATTGAGAATTTAGAATTTGTTTCACTTCGCTGTCGGTTCTACTCTTCATAATGAAATCTCATCTGTAAAGGCTTGAATCCGGTAGTCTGTCTTTTAGTACAATCTCAAATCTTTTAGTTTGAGTTTTGTTTCATTTGTTCATATAATTGTATTGAGATGATTGAATTTGATTTCCAGGTTGATGACAGGATGAATACCAGAGAGAGGACGTCTAAGCGGTCAATGAAAACTCCAGTGACGCCTCAAAAAGTAAAAAGCTATAAACAGTTTTAGTTTATGTTTTTGAAAAAACAGTTTTTACTGTGCTATTCGGTGTAATTTTATTAAGTTTTCACCGAAAGAAACCAAAAGGAAAAAACAAAACCTCTGGCTTCAGTTTCGATGGAGACGCTCCAGAAACTGAAGGCTCCAACAATTTCTAGAAAA
The DNA here is from genome assembly GCF_000150535.2 of Carica papaya. The sequence goes on along the minus strand of NW_019014323.1, from coordinate 38,633 downwards.
AAAGTATGTTTCTTTAACGAGAATCCTATATGGGTTTTCCTAGTATATCTCAAACTTCACTCTTTTTTATGTATTCTCCTTGAAAATTCTCTGAAGACACCTTTTTTCTGTGTTTTTATTTTGTTTTTCTTTCTGGGTCTTACCTCTTTTGTTTCTTCATACTAACTGCTCTGTTTCAATTCAAAGGAGAAGGTGCAAATGCAGGGAAACAAGTTAAGAGATGGTGCAAAAGGCATTATAAATCGTCGAGCTGCTAACAAGGAGAGGAAAATGGCTCTGCTTCAAGATGTATGGATCTTACTTTTTATACTTCAATAATGCACCGATTGAATGCCAAATATAGGATTAAGGGTTTAGTTTACTGATCATTCTATTCAAAATTCTAATTGTTATGAAGGTGGATAAGTTGAAGCAGAAGCTTAGACATGAAGAGAATGTCCATAGGGCGTTGCAGAGAGCTTTCACTCGACCTTTGGGAACTCTCCCTCGCCTTCCTCCTTATCTCCCACCTTCTGTTAGTAATTCACCGTTCCCTTCTCTTCCTCTTAATTTATTTCTTTTTCTGTGATCAATGGCTGAAAGTTTCAGAATTAGATGAAGAAATTTTGTTAAGCAGCTGTAACCTGATTCTTGTAGACACTAGAGCTTCTTGCGGAAGTGGCTGTTTTGGAAGAGGAGGTTGTTCGGCTTGAAGAACAGGTTGTACATTTTAGGCAGGATCTATATCAGGAAGCAGTGTATATATCCTCCTCCAAGAAGAACATGGAAACTTCAGCTGACTTCCATGATCCGTCTGTGAATAACAATTCAAGAACAGAGCAACCCAAGTCTTTAGCTGGAAATGTGGGTGATTCTGCAACAACCCAATTGCATTCTTTTTCTGGTAAGGTTTTTCTGTTCTCAAAAACAACACGCTTCTATTTATGGGTATGGATTCTAAAAATGTTGTAAAAAAATTTCTTCTTGAGATGATGGGAGGGGTAAAGAGACCCAGTCAAGTGCCCAGTCTTTGAAGAGCAACAAGGAATCAGATAAACCCCAAACAATCAGAACACCGGTGAGAAAACCTGCTCTTGACAGGAAACCAGTGGAGAAGCGTTTAGATTCTCAGAAATTACAGGTATGTAGTAGTGCATTTATTATAATACTTTTCTTCAATGACAATGAACTGAATATGATTTTTATAGAATTTCCAGCAAGAAAAACGTCTACGCGATCAAGATAGTGCAGAAACAACGGCTGTTAGTGTTTCGGATGATAAAATGTCACCAGATAGCCCAAATAAAGTTTCTGAGGACATAGTGAAATGTTTGTCAAGTATTTTCTTAAGAATGAGCTCAATGAAGAATAGAGGCACTATCGAAAATATATCCTATTTGTCAGCATTAGTGTCTCAAGAACATGTTGACGAAACAGAATATAAAGATCCTTATGGAATTTGTTCAGAATTTGGAAGGAGAAATATTGGTCCATATAAGCATTTGCTTGCAATTGAAGCTGGTTCAATCAATCCAAACCGAACATCAAATTCTTTGTTTCTATTACACAGATTGAAGTATGTTTTCTGCAACTGAAGTTCCATTTTTGTCTCAATTGTCCTCTTGTTATTGAAAAAACCTGTGATCATTTAATATTCTGATTCCTCAGGCTTCTACTAGGCAAACTTGCTTGTGTTAACTTACAGAACCTCACTCATCAGGAGAAGCTCGCTTTCTGGATAAATGTATACAATTCCTGCATGATGAATGTATGTTAGCTTCATCTATCTTTTGAACAATTTTCTCTCCATATCTTGTTTGATTCATGTACTCTCCTGGATACCAATCAATTCTTAGAGAATTGAGCCATTGATGTTATGCAGGCAATCCTAGAAAATGGAGTACCGGAGAGTCCTGAGGTGGTGATGACATTGATGCGAAAGGTAAGGACTACTCACAAATTTTCTCTTATAAGTGTGAGATGTAAGACATCTATGAGAACTTGGCTAACTTGGCAAACTCCCTCATTGGAAATATGTATTAACATGAAGATTGTAACTTGGCAAACTCCCTCGTCAAAAATATGTATTAACATGAAAATTGTAACCCCGCATGAATAATCAATAATTATCCATTTCTTGTTCCTCAGGCCATGATAAACGTTGGTGGACACTTGCTAAATGCAATAACCATCGAACATTTCATCCTCAGATTGCCTTATCACTCAAAATTTGTAAGTTCAGTTGCTTTAGCTTCTTGTCAAAGTTTTCTCTAGTCTTTCTTCGGCTAGTTCTTACTCCTGAGTGCTTGACAGCCCTTCCAAAAAGGGATGAAAAACGACGAAATGACAGCAAGGAGCAAGTTTGGATTGGAATTATCTGAACCATTGGTAACATTTGCCCTCTCCTGTGGAAGTTGGTCCTCACCTGCTGTAAGTTGATGCATATAAATCCGATAGGCTTGATTTTATCTTTGTCCTCAGCCTCATCTTCATTCATGAATAACCGTAACATAGTGGTCCCAAATTCGGTGCAATATTAATCTTCCAACTCTTTATATAAATAATTTTTTGATTGAAATCAAGAACTCCAAACTATTGGTGGTACCAATTAATTAGTTAGTACGTATAGTTAATTAGTGTCCGACAAAACTATGATTATGTAGCTACTGATTCTTGAATACTGTCAAATGAAGGTACGAGTGTATACATCAGCACAGGTCGAGAATGAACTGGAGGTGGCAAAAAGAGAGTACTTACAGGCTGCTGTTGGAATTTCGTCGAAGAAATTTGCAATCCCAAAGCTGTTGGATTGGTATTTACTTGACTTTGCAAAGGACTTGGATTCTTTGCTTGATTGGATCTGCCTTCAGTTACCAAGTGATCTAGCCAAAGAGGCCATTAAGTGTGTAGAAAAGGGTAATAGTGAGTTTCCATCCCAGTTTGTCCAAATTATGCCATATGAATTTAGCTTTAGGTACCTTCTGTGCACATAGTTTATTTTTGCTTTTTTTTGCATCGTTATGTTTGGAGTCGAGGGTGTTGTATACAGCAATAGAATACAAATCAAGATTACATATATCCGATTTATCTATCGATCAAGCAACATAAGCAGCATACTCCCCATCAAATCATGTGGATACCCATTATAGGAGATATAAGTTTACCATGCATTAAAACATCGCTTGTCATCAATAGAGTGGAGTGATGATGATAGTAGAGGGAAGTAGTGGAAGTATGAGTAAAAGAAAATTAGGTGTGATTACTCTGTCCGGAATTGTACAGAGGTGGTGGGTAATTCATGAGCATTGGCTATAAAGAGAAGAAAGAGGGTTAGAGTTCCAAGTGAAGTAATGAAGGTGGTGAGGCTGAAATTCAAGTTATTGGTATGAAAACTTCAGAGCTTGTGGTCCAATTTCTTTTTATAAAAGAGAGAGAGAGAGAGAGGGAGCAATTCACACGCCGCTAATCAATGCCGAGTAACTGGATCTGCCGGCTCATTTCCTAATTTCGGCAAATAAAGCTTTTATGATTGGTTTCCGACTCTCAATATATTTGCATAACCCAAGAAACACATAAAATGGAACTCAAACCCACATCCTCTAAGAGATGTTGGACGTATCAACTATGCCATCAAAAGGTTGGTTTATCTTCATGATGTAATATGCAGGAAAAACAATAATTAAACAGCATTAAATTTTTGACGTTAGATTAGCTACCCAACAGTCTGATTGATGATACAAGAAATTAAAAAGGTTATGGTTGTGCTTTACCAAAAGTCTTAATCATCTAGAAGACATGAATTAGTCCCAGTATGATTTTCTCGCACGTCTTACCTTATACTAAACCCATAACCAAATTGACTACTAATTTAGCCACTCGCCTTTAAATTAGTATTCACTCAAAATCACCCTTACGTGTGTGTGTGTGTGTGTGTGTATATATAATAAAAGTTGACACAATCAATTAAATATGTAATTTAATAGTTATTATCAGAAAGGGAGAACAAATTGTGAATATAATAAATGGAAGTTATCAATTTTGAAGGTTCTTGTGTAAGAAGAAAGGAACCAAATATTATATTCATAATAATAATAATAAGACAAACAAATCTTTGCTGAAAACTTTCAACTCTTCCAATAAATACTATATATATATATATATATATATATATATATATATATACACACACGCACGCACGTACACAACCATTAAAAGAGCTAGCATTATAAAGACTTTAATATGAATTTACCTTACTCTTTGAACAAATGAAGCATGAAATTTCATTTCCCACTAAGTTTTTGATAGATGTTGATATTTAATGAAATTGATATCGCGAGAGGGATTTGCTTTTCAAAAGTTACTCAATCTTTCAAACCAAGTCCTTTGAGTATGTTTTAAATTATACAGACACACACCCAATTTATTATACTCATCATATTATCAACACAAAAAACCAGACCTACCCCAAGATAGATACTAAGGTAAATTAATAGAAATAGTGTTTTGTTCGTATTGTATAGGTTTTGGGTTAAATCCGTCCTCTCCATTGCCTATTTTCTTTTATCTTTGTTGCAATTAGTTTATTTGCTTCTCTTTTCGTGAAAAATAAAACTCCATGCAAAAGTTGCCACCTGCAGAGCTGCATATTATATATATATATGCTTATACATATGTCTAATTAAACATGAGAGTGAAAACACATGGATAGAGAGAATGCACGGTGTGTTGTGTGTATTTTGAATTGTGATTTTAGCATTTTAATAGTCAAATATTCATACTCTGATATTTTAAAAATTTTGTATATATTTAAAGAATTTAATTACGAAAATTAAAATTATATAAAAGACGCAAGTTACCTAATGAAAGAACTTTCTCCTTTATGTTTTTTCATCATGTGCTTTATATTTTTCGTTTTAAATATTTTCCAATTTGTCATGCCTCCATTTGTTACTTTCCGGGTTCAGGAACAAAAAAGGGTTTAGCCTTTATATTCACGTGCAAAATTTCGAGATTATTAAAAAGTAATATTTGGGGAGTAAGCCACACATAAAAACAAATTTTATTAAATTAAACTTTGATGATGACATGAATTAATTTTCATGTCAAATTCTACACCCGAGTGGGTGACCATGACAGGAATACCCCACATAGCTTATTATTTATATGAAGGTATTAAATGGCGGCTACCAAGCCACGACTTACTGGTCAACAATCTCTACCTCACCCTCGCTTTCTCTCCCTCCTTCCTCTCTCTTTCTAATTTTCTCTCCTTATATATATTCCTTCTCCTTTTCGCTTTTCCTTACCAACCAAAATGGAGGTGATGGTTTTAGCGCAGGAGAAAATGGAGTTGGATTTCAACACACCCAGATCGCCTTCATACTTGACTGCTCCCCCAACTCCCAGAGGCTATGGCGACTGCTTTTTCAGCGCCCCAACCAGTCCGACCCGCCTGTCCGAGTTCTATCGCCATTTCGACAACTTCTCCATGATCGACGAGACAGACAAGAACTCATATGTTTCTGTACCTTTTGATTGGGAGGACAAACCAGGCACTCCGAAATCACCCAAAGAAGATGATTTCGCTTTTGATATTAGCGGGGAGCTACAGAAGGCGTCTCTCTCGGCGGAGGAGCTTTTTGATGGAGGCAAAATCCGACCCTTGAAACCCCCGCCGCGGCTCCAAATCGACATGCCCACCCCTCTTATTCCATCACCAATAACTTCTCCAAGATCCCCTCTCTCTCAGGGTAGGAAGATGATTCGCGAAGCTTTTTCACCGAGAAAGAAGAAAGACATCGACCCATTTGCTGCTGCCGTCGAAAATAGTACTCGAAACAGAGCAACGCGAGAAAGAGGGAGAGATAGAGGTAGTCAAGGTTTGGCAACTAGTTCAAGCCGTAGACATACAAGATCACTCTCTCCTTTTCGAGTCTCTGCATATCCATGGGAGGAAGAAGAAGATTATAAGCAGATTCAACAACAACCCACCAAACAATCCGTACCCTCCAATTCGCTTTCATCAACTTCCTCCTCAAAGGCTTCTTCTTCTTCAAGAAAATGGAGATTTAAAGATTTCTTGCTGTTTCGGAGTGCATCTGAGGGAAGAGCAGCAGGTAAAGATCCATTGAGGAAGTATTCATCGAGTTTCCTGAGGAGACCTGAAGATACCAAGAATACCAGCTTCCGGTCGACGGAGAACTCTGCATCCGCCTCCGGGTCAAAAAGAAGAGGCCGAGTTTCAGCTCATGAGTTGCATTACACCACGAACAAAGCAGCATCGGAGGATTTGAAGAAGAAAACATTCTTGCCATACAAACAGGGTATTCTGGGGCGCTTTGCTTTCAGTCCCTCTCTTCATGCGCTTAGGTTTGGATCATTTACACGTTGACGTTCCTGAATCCTGCCTGATAAATCATCTGTGTTTTCTTTTTTTTTTTTTCTTTTTTTCAAATGTAAGAAATTGAAGGCAATTCGATTAATTTTTGTAATTCAACGTACACGATTATTGTCTTGTGTATGTTTATTAACTATATATATATAGCTGGATATACAAACAAGTAATTATAGCCGTCCGTGCTGTCTTTTGTCAACTTACATCAATCAAGGGATTTATAAACTTGTCTCTTCTCCCTCGCTCATTTGTTTAATTAATCATGTTTTCATAATTAATTATTAGCATTTGTAAAAGTTAAAAGTAAGAATTTTTGTTGAACTTAAATGCAACGTAAGACTTTTCAACCTTCAAAATACCTGATGGTTAACCAAAAATATTTTAAAGTCTGAAAAAAAAAACAACACATGCAACCACGTGTGGAGCGAACATATATAAATATATATATATATATAGGCACACGAAATGCTACTTCCATCGAATTAAACCTGAAAAATGTATTTTGTTTTATGTTTTTAATTATATTAACAAGGTTTGTCAGTAAAATAGGAATTGTCGGCTATTAAAAATGAGTGTCAACTTCATTCCATAAGCGGATGTGGTTCATCGGTATAGACAATTTAGGGGTCGCTTAATGGCCATTATTAATTAGTCTCCTACTGGTATTCTAGTCTTAAATAATTGGTTTTAAAATAATTAGTTATAAAGAATTATATCATAATTTTAAGTTGAAAATGGGATTTTCTCTAATACTTTATTTGGGTTATACCCGCAACAAATTCAGGAGGAAAATATGGGCTGGGTTAGGGTGAAGAAGTCTTTCCATGAAAATGGATTTTAAAAACTTGTAATGGGCTCTGTCTATGCTTTTTAAATGGGTCTAAATGAAAATGAAATAAATTTACATACTTTCTTTTTATAAAAATAAAATAAAATTTCAGTGATAAAACACACACTAATAAGTTACATACTAAAAAATAATACGTATTTAGAATTAATAGTTAATATTTATAGTTTTTACAAATTAAAATAATTATACTGAACTAATTTTTGTTTTATTATTTTATCTTCATTTTCAACCAAAAATATATATATATATATATAATGTTGGTAAAAATCACAATTATACCATTTCAATTCAGTTTAGTATTTTGGTTTTTGGTAAATTTTGTTTTCAGTCATTCATTTTGGTGAGGTAGAACACTACCTGCCGTAAGTAGTATTATTCATTCCATCACCCCTAATGTCTACATGCATGTTACTTCAAAAAAGTACTAAAATGATTATGTATATTTTTTCTATATATCTATTCATGACAAAATATTATAAATGATTACATGTCATCATCACTTTTTTACCTCTGTCATCGTATTATTTCTATTACTCTCGTTGTCAATTTTTTACTATTGTCACGTACTTTTAAAATTATTATTACTATCGCCTTACTACTTTAACTGACCCACTTACATTGATACGCCTATTAGTATTGTTGTTAATACAATTACCTCCTCCACAGTTGCTATTATTGACCGATCTTGTTGCATAATTGTTACAAATTTCTTATTATTATTATCATTATTATCATATCACTGCTACATTCACTTTTATTCTACCACTTTCATCGTCACTATTATTTTTTATATTCTTAATGTCGTTTAAAATATTAATATTTTTATTTTTGTTATTATTTTTTTTTGTCACTGTTGTTGGAATTATAAATATAACGATTGTAAGAGTTGTTGTAACTATTGTTACTATTATTACAATGGTCACAACCACTATTACTATAGTCGTAACTGTCTATATTGATGTTTTTACAATTGTTATTGTTACTATCACCACACTATTACCATAATTATAATTTGTGGATACGAATTTTAAAACAATAGTAGTATAAATTTAATATTAAACTATTAATTTATTTATTTAATCATTTAAAATGTATAATATAATAAAAATCTTACTTTGATCTTGTTGGACCCAATTTATAATACTATTTATGTATCAAAAGTGATCTAAATACATATTATAATTATTGTTTTTTTTAAAAAAAAAAAAGTAGATACACAAATTTTTGTGAAAGAAAAAAAAGAAAGAAAGAGAATTCATAATTATAAAAATCAATGCACATGAGTTAGAAGAAGAAGACACCTTCAATGTCTACGAGATAAACATCTAAATGTGAAACCAATTCTTTCACTATTGTTTTATTAGTAGCCATGCTGGAATATCAAATTCATTAGCACGCTTTTTGGTTGAAATATATATATATACACACACTAAAATGATGATATGATACTTGTATTATTAAGTTTTGTATAAATTAATCTCTTTTTTAATTTTTAATTAATTTAATCATTATATTTTAAAAAAAAAAAATTATTTAGTCTAATATCTGAAGTGTGATATTTAAAAATTTTATATGTAAATTAGCTTAAACTAATTCACAAATTTAAAAAAAAAAAATCAATTAAATTTAATACACTTTTAATTTTCCAAATCCCCAAAACAAGTTTCCCGACCGTTCTTCTTTCTCTTACTTCTCTCACCTCCCCCATGGCATACATCAAGCTCAAACTCATCTCCTACATCCTCTGGAAATGCTCCTTCTCCTGTAATTTTCTCGTCTTCAGATTAATCCACGAGACCCTTCTCTGGAAAGCAGTGTATCACGACGGCCTGCGCTATTTTCATCGACGAGAATCAATATATTAGAGACGATTCAGGCTTCTGGATTCAGATTACGTGAAGAAAGTATGTGGGGGTTATTTGAACATCTTCGGGGAGCATTTGGGAAGGAGAAAAGTGGAAAATGCTCAGAATGGTAGAAGGAGAGTTATCCGACATGAATGAACTCCATAATTACGACGGCTTCGTCGTTAGCGGCAGCCCTCAAAACACCTATAACCAACGATTGCCAGATTCTCAAACTCTATTTTCTCCTCCAAGTCCTAGAAACCGTGGAGAAGCAAGTTCTTGGGATTTGCTTCGGCCACCAGGTCTATATATAATCAGTGGTGAAAATCGTTACAATAGTAAATTACGTGATTAATTAATTTCATGAACATGCAGGTGTTTGTGCAGAGCACATTTTTTATAGTGTGAGAAAATTATCAAAGTTACAGTAACAGATTCAAGTATACACTAAATTTTGAATAAAAGTTAATAATATATCAACCAAATCATTATTTTAGCATGTGTATATTATATATACAAGCTGACCCACTTTTCAATGTTCTTTTAAATTTGTTTAGCAGGGTTTTAATTAAAGTTTAATTATCGTACTTAATTGGATTATTTTAATCTGGACAGTCAGCCTGATGTAAGATTATATTAGCATATCCATCTTTTATATTTAAGAAGGAATAAGAGTATTTTATACTTGATCATTTGAACTTAACTCATCAAATGTAGGGTCAGCATCTAAGAAACATGGTTGAGCTTTTTCTGTGATTTTTTTATATTTAATTAATCATGGCTTAATGATACTTAATCTCTTTTTCTTCCCTTTTTTTTCCCCCCTAAATCCCATTTGTAATTGTAGATAAATCAACAACTATGAGGCCGCAATCCCAATAATAATATACGGACAATGGTTAGAAGGAAGCAAAAAACCAGTTTAAGCTTAAATAATCATTTAGACCATACTTAACCCCTTGATTTAATTTTAATTATTATAATGTCAAACTCAGCTTATGCTAAAGGCTAAAAAAGCAATCCAAAAGAATGCAATAAATTATATGGAAAAGTTTCTATCTTCGTATTTTCAAAGCTTAAAAGTATCAAATTCCCATTAGTGATTGAAAAGCAAATTTACTCTAAAAAAATAATTATGTAGCTAAAAACCATATGCCGCCAAACAGCCTAAATGGNNNGAAACCCCATTCTGTTCAACAGATTATGTACATTATTGGAAAAAGTCAAGAACCCTGATAAACACTGAAGTGATAAATAAAAATTTTCATACCAAAGTAATAAATTAATAAATACACAACAAAAAAATATTACATCACATTGCAATAATACCATTATAGGAAATAATTTTTCTAGAGTCACTTATTAAGACAGGCAAATGAATACTTCTTTACAATTTACATTCACATCATTATGTTCCTAGAAAAAATCCATTATCATTTTGTTCTTTACACTTTATATTTGTCAATCAAATTATCATTGGTAGAAAATTAGTGATTAAGTTGATTAAATTATTTCACCTAGATGTGTAAATAATCTGATATTATTTAATTTCGATTTATTTTACCTAGCTATCTGATATTAATTATTAAACTGTTGACTTTTTAAAAATAATTTATGGAGCGTGGAAAGAGTTACTAACATCTTTGACAGTGTGTTTTGCTGTGCCACAGGCGTGACGGTGGCTCTTCATGCACCGCCAATTCCTCATCGCTAAAAGGGCAAGCTTTTCTCGGCTACTTCGCACTGCATGCTTCTTCTGCTGCTCCCCTCCGACCCCCCCCCCCAATTATAAACCAAACTCAAGATTGATAAATCAACAAACAACAAAGAAATATAGAAATACATGCACTTGTCTGTTGCCTTCACTCCAACAAAGCAAAATGGGCTCACAGATTTAAAAGAAAGAAAGTTAGATGAATCTATCTAGGTACCTCAACAACATAGATTAGTTAACAAAATCTCTTAATGATTTTAGAACACATGACAATTACTCTGAACTATGGAGGCGCAAAGAGAGAGAGTTTGAGAAGCAAAAGCAAAAGGAAAAAAAAAGAGGATGCATGGATGGATGAACAGGAGATGTTTTGAGGGAGAGATGAAGTGCACCTTCAATAATTAGTGAGGAGTTGTGATGGGTTTTTTGGAAAAGTATAAAGCAAATGATGTTGATGCGGTATGTGATGATCAGAGTTGCACATGCTAAACCAAACATTACCACTTAACTTTTTTTTTCTCTCTTTTTTTTTTTAATCTTTTTGAGCTATTTTTTTCTCCCCCTTCCCTCCTCCTTCCCCCACAACTTGTGGTGTGACCCTTCTCCCTTATCTCATCACTAAACATGGTCTTTATCAATCTCATTCTCTGTTTTCTCTTAACCAACTTGTTCACACTCTCTCTCTCTCTCTCTCTCTCTCTCTTCAATTCCCCACTTCAAAAGATTCCAAGGACAACACAACCACCTTCCCTTTTTCCATTTTTAACCTCCTACAACTTCTATATCTATCTCCTCTTACACCCTTTAAAACGCCAATCTGCCCTTGTTTCTTCATCATTTTTTGACACTCTGAATTTGATCTTTTGATTCCTTCAATCAAATTTCAATAACCCTTTTGCTTCTTCAACTTAAACCTTTACCAAGGAAGAAAACCGGAGTACCCAAAATGCCGTCTGTCCATTCCAGTCCATTTTTCCAAATGGACAACCCGGCAATTCTGTCCCTCCTCCGCCATGGTCCAGGAGAGAAGCGGGCGTCCAAGTCCTCCGGTGGGTTACTCAAGATGTTCAAGCTATTCCCCATGTTAACCTCAGGGTGCAAGATGGTTGCTTTGTTAGGCAGACCCAGAAAGCCTATGCTCAAAGACAATGCCACAACCGGTACAATTTTCGGCTACCGCAAAGGCCGAGTTTGTCTAGCAATTCAAGAAGATCCTCATTGCGTGCCTATGTTCGTGATAGAGCTGCCGATGCTCACCACTGCACTTCAGAAGGAAATGGCGTCGGACATTGTCAGGATTGCGCTGGAGAGCGAAACAAAGACGCATAGGAAGAAACTGCTGGAGGAGTTCGTATGGGCAGTTTATTGCAATGGAAGAAAAGTTGGGTACTCGATCCGGAGAAAGCAAATGTCGGATGATGAGCTTCATGTTATGCAGGTCTTGAGGGGAGTTTCAATGGGAGCAGGAGTGCTTCCAGGCCCAAATGACCAGAAAGAAACGGCAGATGGAGAGTTGACTTACATGAGAGCAAGATTTGAGAGGGTGATTGGGTCTAAAGACTCTGAAGCTTTATACATGATAAACCCAGATGGTGCACAGGGACCAGAATTGAGTATTTTCTTTGTTAGGACTCATTAGCTAATTACTTTCTGCAACACTCAGCCTTCAATACTATATTGTAGAGTAGTACTAAAACATATTTTTTTCTCATGCTTTTTGTTTTTTCTTTTTCTCATAGATTGTGTTAATTTCTCAAGGTTTTTGCTTGTAAATTATTAAAATTAAAATTTTAAAAAGAGACAGTCATCTTCTTTGCTATATATATATATATATATATATATATATATAAATATATAAGCCTAGTTCCAAGGTTTTGTGCAAATTAATTACTTTAAGAGTTGCATAATAAATTATAGTGAGAAAGGGTTAAGCCACTTACTCATACTTGGAAAAGGATTCATGCCATTTGTTCTTGGAGAATTGTATGTAAGCCAAATCTAAGGTTACTTTAGTTTGATATGTAAAAATTAAGTAATGCTTTTAAGGGTTTATTTGGAAGAAAAATCTAGAGATGTTGTAGAACTTATTTGTAAATTTTATAATTAATTGTTCATATAAGAGCCCAATATTCGTATATTTATGCAATTAAAACCCATACACTTTATTTTAGTTTAGTCGAGAACATAAAATTCTCAATGTAACTAAGGTCGTACAATTTGTGGGTTTAACCCGATTACTAATGTTTTAAATGCGAATTTTTTACAAAAAAAAAAATAAGTAAGATCGGATTATGACTTCAAATAGCTAAATATAGTTGGTATAAAATGTTTTTTTTTTAAAAAAATACTTCATAGTTTATTAGAATTAAACTCAACTTAATTATCTTACTTATCGATATATTAATAATATACTTATAAAGTAGTGAGTTTTATATTTTAAATATAATTTTTAAGTAAAATATAAAAATTTATTTCAATTATTATATTAAATGAGGGTATGGGTGATCAGTTTTAATTATTAAAGGAGTCTTTATTTTTCTGTTGAAATTAATTAAAAGACAGGTGGCAGAGAGGTTTAGTGGGTCTGCGGCCTCATTCAAAAAGCCCATAAATAAAATGATAACACTCTTGGACTTCCTTTTATTTATTTAGAATTTGGTCTAATCTTATTTGATTCGATTAATTTGATCTTTGAAAATACGAGTAAAACTTACGTATTTGATATATAATTTTAAAGTCATCTTGAAAAATTTCACAAATATATTTGTTTTAATGGTTTGCAATCACGTGGGATGGAGAGATTTTCTATGCAATTAATTTAATTTTTAGTGCATAGTTTTGGTGTCTGTTCGTATCTATGGAGACAATTATATCCATTGCCCTTTCCTCGATGGTTCTTCTAAACCATTTTCTCCTTGTGAATTGAGTCTTAATTTTTTTTTTTAATAAAAAGTGTAGGAGAGAAAATAATGGTAACATTTCCGATATAATTTTTAAATCAATACAAATAAAGCATGTAAATATACATATATTCATTTAGAATTTGGTCTAATCTTATTTGATTCAATTAATTTGATCGTTGAAAATACGAGTAAAACTTACATATTTGATATATAATTCTAAAGTTATCTTGAAAATTTTCACAAATATATTTGTTTTAATGGTTCGTAATCACGTGGGATTGAGAGATTTTCTATGCAATTAATCTAATTTTTAGTGCATAGTTTTGGTGTCTGTTCGTGTCCATCGAGTCAATCATATCCATTGCCCTTTCCTTGTTGGTCCTTTTAAACTATTTTCTCCTTGTGAATTGAGTTTTATTTTTTTATTTTTTATAAAAAGTGTAGAAGATAAAAGAATGGTAACATTTTCGATATAATTTTTAAATCAATACAAATAAAGCATGTAAATATACATATAAAGTTCTTCTCTTAGAAAAAAAATAATAATAAGTCTGAGAAGTTGAGGAAAAAATAGAAAGTCTTTTAATTAAAAAAATATATTAATCTTTTTCAGTTTTTATATAGAACTTTTTTAAAAAATAATATTTTATTTTATTTTATTTTATTTTTCATTTCCTAATTCCAACTATATATGCTCTAAACCCAACTTCAACAAAAATAAAGGGAAATGCACGATTAATTCGATTAGCATGATTCATATACAATTCTTGATAAAAAAAATTATGAATTTACAAAAAAATAAGATGTTGTCTAATTAGATTACAAATTATAAATATTTGAAAAAATTCTATTGTTATTTCACAAAATAAATCACAACGATGTAATGAAAGTGAAAAATCAATAATAATGACAGAACACCCCGAATAATCAACCCATTTGTCAGGCAAAGTCTCACGAAATTTTTTCTCTTTTCTTTCAGTTACATCTGAAAATGACTTGTAAACCTTATTATGATCATCGCTTATTGGTTGTCCACATATTTCATTATCAAGAAGTGTATCTACAGCTTCTCGTACCGATTTTTCTTGACACATTACTAATTCTCCTAGTGTGTTCAATCATTTTTAATATTAAATCAAATTAAATTGTATAATCTTATGATTCTGAAAATAGTATTGATATATCTAAAAATGAAAATATATGTAGCATTAACATGCGTTAGAGTATAATGTAGATGGCATGACAGTTGGTAGGGGGTAAGACATTTGGCAACTAAGTCAATACACATGAAAAATAAGTTAATCATAATGCTCTTCAATCGAATATGTTTGACACCTAATAAGTAAGTGGAAAACATATGCGACGAAGTTAAGAATAATTGGTAACTAAATTAAAAAACATTTGACAATTAAGTGAATATATCTAATAATTACGTCAGAACCTTACAACTATAAGAATAATCATACTTTATTATTACGACCTTAAACATTAAAGATAAAGTTTGTTATCATGTCCTAACTCTTGTTTTATGCCCTTATCATAATCATGTCATAATAGCATCCTCTTGAAATAGCACATTATGGACTAAAAAAATTAATAAAACTAGTTTATATACTCTTAACTATCTATAAAAAAAAATAAAATAATTTTTTTTAATTTATTATTTTTATTAACTTAAATGTTAGAGTGTCATCACTGGGATAAAATATAAAAATTATTGTTTGTTCATTGAACGGATCGAAATATATGGTTTTGTCGACATTCGCTTTCATCGATCAACATGTACTCTCAATCTCACATATTCATCGTTGTTAACAATTATCAAATATTATTTTTATTTATTTGTCTTCATTCTCATATGTCAATCCTTGCTTGCTTTCATAAGTCAAGTTTGGTACAGTCACGCTAAATAATAAATTTACTTTATCAAATATTTTATTGTTGCATTTCATTTTCAAATAACTCAATTAATATAATTTTTATTTTTAGTACAAAATAATTTATTACATTATATTAATATTGTTTGAAGCACGTCCAGATAAGTACATTTATATATAAATCAATCTAAATTTTTTATATAAAAAATAATAATAGTAATATATTTTTGTTATTATTTATTCAAGCCTTAACTTTTTTCCAAAAAAGAAAAAGAAATATAAGATGTTACAAAGTTAGTATCTAGTACAAGACAATTTATTTCACGTTTTCAATAACACTCTTTTTTGGGAGATGGCATAAATACATGATTAAGAGGTTTGATTTCAAGTTGATGGTCCGCTTAACAAAGTTTAAAAGGCCAAAATTTGGGAAAATCATAAATTTATTTGGGTTCTATTAAAAAAAAAAATGATGAACTAAGATAATAAATTTTATTTTTCGTAAAAAAATTTTAAATATATATTTCGTACTTAAGTTGATTGTTACCATATTTTTTCACATGTTTTAAATAAGATCACTAATTAGTTAATATAATTTTGTTCAAAATATGAAGATGATATGAATTTGTGACTGGAAAAAATAAGTGAGAAAATGAATTAAAAGAAAATAAATAAGATATGTAAATAAAAAAAAAGTCGTATTTATAACAAATATTATTTTATTTAAAATAATAAATACCCCAAAAGAAAGCACGCATATTTATTAAAATGTTAAAGTGGATTTTCCTTTTATATGAACTTTTTAATTATTTTGAATTTATTTGCTGGTCAACTAATCAGTCAAAGTGAAAATTTTGAAAAAGATAGACTTAGGTCATTACGAAATATAATTATTTCATATACTTCATAATAATTTTATAGACTTCTTAGTGGGTAAATATATATATCTTTATTAGCCTATCACAAACACCTTCTACCCACATACTAAATACATTTCAAGGTAGTCCCAAAAACTAAAAACCAAAAATCTTTTATGAAAGATAAGGTCAAAAAATGGAAATGAATAATTTATGAGAGGCAGAAGGAGAAGGAACAAAAAATCTTAACCAACCCAACCAGTAGACAAACGACAAACTAACCCTGTTCCCACACGGTTTTAGCTTAAACAACTCCCCCTTTTCCTGATACAGCCAAACCGACCGGCAAACGGGTAGGAAGGGAGCAGTGCGGGTCCCTCTACCTGAATCAAACGGCTAATAGTCCATTTGATCGCCAATTAAAATCTGCGAACTGAACACGGTCCCCACACTTTGACAATGTAACCGTCAGTAGACAATTATTATCGGTCCTCGCTTACCACACCCACTTAAGACTTCTTTCTTCCTTTCCAGTCGGTGATGGTTTTATTTATTTATTTATTTTTTTTATTTTATGTGAACGGGGTTTTGATGCCAGCTGTGTGGTGTCAACTGCCTAACTGCTTCTTGCTAAAGTTACATCACGGGTCCACCATAAGCCTCCAAATTACATAAATACTGACACGTGGACGGCTAGGATGCATTGATGATAACCGTCCGTTCTTATTTATCCACGGCAACCGGCTTATACAAAGCGCGTGCTCTCCAGACGGTGGATTATCGTAAATAAATTAACAATCTTAAAATATAATTTTTAGACATGCCATCATTGATGGAATATTTTTCTTGAAAAATGAATTGATTTGTTGTCCCAAAAACAGTGAAGGTCTTGTAATTAATTAATTAACCAATTGAGGGGACAAGCAGCAGTATAATGGTGAGACACACGCTCCTAAAAGACGAGTGGAGCGGCTGGTGGTGTTACAAAGTCAAGGGGATTCAACTACGAATCACGTGAGATTCTTACAGCCTGGGAGTGGGCCCGTCCTACATGGAAGACGTTGAAGTCATCTTCGAACTAGTTTTTTTAAGTGAATTACTGGCCGTTGATTGGATGGACTGAGGCTACGGATTTGGACTTACAGCTGTAAATCCGGGTTAGTCAAAAAGGGGTTGGCCCCACTTTCCGTTTTAAAACATTTTTGTTATTCGCATTTAATGTGATCCACAGCACGGCCTTTCCTGTCATGTTTTAAACACCATTGCATGGGTACGAGAATGATTTTATTTTATTTTATATGCTAATTCTATTTTTATCCCTATGTATATTTTTATTCAATTAAACTAAAGGGTCAGATTTTTTTTTTAGCATAAGATAATATATGTAAATTTTGCGCCATGTTAAATTGATCGTATTCTCTTTTTAAAATTATTTTCTTCATTATAACTTCAAATTTTATTGTTATAACTACAAAATTTTGTTAAGAGTAACCAACAAATTTTATTTTTATAATTATTTTAGTATTAATTTAAGATAAAAATTAAAGTTTGAACTCTTGTTTATAACAAGACTTGCATATGTAACTATGTATTGAAATAAAATTTTGTTAGAGTTAAAAATAATACAACAGTTTAATTTTCAATATTCTTATATTATATTTGAAAGTCATGCATTCGAATTTCATAGAGAATATAGAGTTTGCTAATTTATGAGTATATAATGCGTTAATATTAGTAACTTATTAATTAAATACAATCATTAATTTATCTTAATAATACGGTGGTAAATTAAGGTAATTAAATTAAATTTAATATCAGCAAATCTATTATATTTATAAACGAAATAAATATTATGAGATAACTAAATTTTGATAGTTGGAATAATGACAACAAGTTAAAATCCGAATTATTTTTATTAAAGTTACAAATTATACGATAATCTAATAATTAAAATTATTATATTATAATTCAATTTACGAATTTAAATTTTATTGAAAATATAAAATTTGTTAATTTGATAGTAATACAATGATTAAGTTGGATTTCGTGTAAAATATTCTATTATGTTATTATTGAGTGACATTTTTAAGAAATAAATAAAAAAATTCGTTAGAAATTCAATCTTTATATCTATTTTCAAAGTTAAATATTTTAAATATATACCTTAATCTATATATAATATATACTTAATTTGCTACGAGCTAAATTTGTTTTTTCTAATTAATAAAATTCATATTCTAATTTACTCTCTCTAATCAATAGATTTAAAGTCTTCTTGTACTTTCTTTATTAATGATTAACTACCAAATAAATTTTTATTAAAATTTTATTTTACTCTTTTGAATAAAATTTTCACATTCTGATATTTTTTTTAATCTAAATTTATACGTATATCATGCCAGTTCTTCCCCCCAAATTATGGTACAAAGTTGAATAACCATTACGTATGTGTGTGTGTATATATATATATATATATAGGTAGTATTGATTTCAATGCTGCACATTGATTTCTAGCATGAAAGAATAAGTTGTACCCAAGAACCATTTATGTGCGCAGGATGTCTCCTGGCAATTAACACACTAAATGGTTGGCTGCCGAGAACCCCCTTGTCTCTCCTTTTTGTTTTACCAAAAATGAAACCTTCTTCCAGATGCATTATTAATAAACAACTACTATAATAATAATATATATATATATATATATATCTCATTACAAAAGAAAATGAAAAGGAAATAGAATATTAGAGATCCAGAATGGAGAAATTGTTTAAAATTAAAAATAATTAGGGGAGGAGGTGCAGTACATCTATCCATAGACCCCCTACCAACTATACGAAAGGCCTGTTTCCAGGAAGTACCCTCGTTTCTCTTTCTCTACATATAAAACCCCTATCATATCTTCTACTATTTCCATTCATTCACTACTCGCAGTACTACCGCTGTAAACTATGGAACCAATTAACTACACCTGCTTTCCTTCTACATCATCTTCAGACTCTTCTTCTTCGGACTCTTCCTTCTCCTCCAAGTCGCCCAGAGACCCAACCAACTCCGACAGGATCAAGGGTCCTTGGAGCGCCGAAGAGGATCGGATTCTTACACGACTCGTCGACCGGTACGGTCCCAGGAATTGGTCTCTCATTAGCCGATACATCAAGGGTCGTTCCGGAAAGTCTTGCAGGCTCAGGTGGTGCAACCAGCTCAGTCCCAATGTTCAACACCGCCCCTTCTCTCCAGCCGAAGACGAAACCATCCTCGCCGCCCACGCCCGCTACGGCAATCGATGGGCCACCATTGCCCGCCTACTCCCCGGTCGTACCGATAATGCTGTCAAGAACCACTGGAACTCTACGTTGAAGAGAAGAGCAAGAGAGTTATTACCTCAGCAACGGCAGCAAGTAATGACGGGGGGATCGATGGAGGAGGAAGAGCTGACAGCGTTGACTCTGGCGCCGCCGGGTAGGAGGGGATGCGGCGGGGGGTTGGTGGTGGAGGAAGAGGAGGAGAGGAGGAGGGAGAACTTTCCGGCTGGGTTTTGGGATGCGTTGAGGGATGTGATTGCTAGGGAGGTGAGGGATTATGTGACATCCTCGTTGACTGATTTTTCAAAATCGCATTGACCATTTATTATTATTAAAATTAAAATTAAACACGCCCTTTTCTTCAGCGTGTTATGTTCTAAAAACATTAATTAGTTTCCGAAATTTATTTGGTGTTAATACGGTGGTTTTCCCTTTTGGGGATTCACTTTTCGAGGAAGCTAAATTGTAAGGTTATGAGTACTGGTTGAGCTCCAGACATTCTGACATACCCAAAAACAAATTTAGTTTCTTTCTCTGTCACTTATCAAATTAGATAGATATATATATATATATATATTTACAGTTGTTATATAGTAGTATAGTTTACAATAATAATTAAACAACCCGGGAAAAGAAAAAAAAAAAAAAACTAGTCTTAATATTAATTAAAACATTATCTTATCAAAAACTCATCCTTCAAAACAAGTAAAAATCTAAAGTTTCATTGGTTAACTTCAATGAATTATTCGTTAATAATTAATTACTTTAGTTGATGAAATGAAAAGAAAAAACCACAAGTCATTATGGTTTAATTTATCATTTAATTACCTTAAATGGCGCCTCAAATACATTATGGCACTTTTATACAACATATATTTTGCTTACCACTCAAACACATGTATGTATTTTTTTCTTCTTTTACAATACCATATTCTATTTTCCATTTCTATCCTTTTTCTAAAGTTACATAGATATATATATGTATACATACACACACATGAATATAGTCCTTTATTAAAAGGTGAACTAATAATATCCTCATCCTCCATCAATATATCGGGGGGATATTCCAATTAATATCCTAGATTAGCTTTCTTCACCCGTATGGAAATTGCTGGTTTAGATATATTTTGACGGAAGGAAAAAAGTAGCTAATTGTTGGAAATCAAATACAAAAAGTTGATGTGATGTGTTTAAAATTACCCGAGTTTGAGATTCTACTCACTTTATAATGCTTAATTCATTTAACTTCAAGTGAAACAATAAACTTTTTATTATTGGCTATTGAGAAAAAGTAAAGAAATTAAAAGAGTTTTTATAATTTCTTTTTTTTAAAAATAAATATTTAACTTTTTTTTTTTAAATTTACAATAATTTCGTATAACTACTTAAATTAAAAGTTGAATATTATTTGCGTAAAACTTTTTTTAAAACGTTACAAATATCATTTTTTATAAAATTTTATCTCATACCACATCAAAATCTATCAATATAACTTACCTAAATAAATAAAAAAATATTTATGTTTATTTATAACGAAATCGTAACTAAATTTAGTAAGTTATATAATACGTAATATTCAAAATAAAATTTACGATGTAATTATTATATAATTTATTTATTTATTTTTTAAAATATAAGACTATTGACAATAGAGGATAAACACCTCTACCTTCTTGCATTTATTTCCCTTGTAGATAGATATACTTTTTATTTAAATTTTATAAATAAAATTAATGCAAGGCAACGATACGAGGACACAAAAGTGTGTTTGAAAAGGTATTTTCAAAGGGAATTCAATGGGCTCGTCGTACCATTTTATACATGTGGAAAATTAGGTTAGGTTTTGTCAAATTAGAAAAAGCAAAAAAAGATTTTAAGGATCACACCAGCTGGCTCCTAATACCAATTATCAATTTACATTTTATCGTACTTTTTGTTCACTAATATTCTCTACTAGCTGTATACGACTACAATAATTCAACCTTCAATATATATATATATATATATATATATAATTTTTAAAATTAAATAAGTATTACCAAAATTTTATAACACAAACGGTAGCTCTAATTTGGAAAATAATAAAATAACAAAAACAAACAGGACTCTACCCCCCCGGCTTCGTTTTCCAGTTTTCCTGCCTCAGCACAATCAGCTTCCTTTTGAAATCCCCGGCTGTTTTATCGAAGCAAAGGAAATCAGTTTTCTTCCCGGCTAATCTGCCTATTCAAGGTTAAGCTCTTTTCTTTTCTGTTCTCCTATTTTATGATCGATGAATTCTTCGCAAATTCCTTTTCGTATTTCTCGCTTGCTTCAACTTGCCGCTCTCAGTAATCTTCACAATATACAGTGGTCTTGTTGCTTCTTCTTCTTCTTCTTCTTTAAATGCCTCTGTATGAAGTACACAGATGTCCGTATGCTTTCTAACATCTTTCTGTCGCTCTTCTTTCTTCTTTTTTCTCGAATGTATAATGAAACCCTAAATCCGTTTTTAGCATTTCCAGTTTATTTATTTCTCATTTTCCATCTGTTTAGCGTCACAGTGGTTACTCTTTTCTTTATATTTATGTCTTTTTCTCTTTGATTTGTAGGTATACGCATTAGAGAGGGAGATCCGATCGTTAAGGATAGAAGGTCCGGGTCTTTATTTTTTCTGTTTTTCTTCTCACTGTAGCAAGGAAGCGTTCTATCAGCATTATAACCTGAGCTCTGGAAATTTTTTATTTTGGATCTGATTTTGTGTTGCATAAATGTTTTCTTTTTGCGGTATTTCGACATTGTGGATTAAATTGATATGTATTTACTCGAACAATAAACTGAGGAAATATTAGAAATTTAACAAATGTTGCTTGCTTTTTTTGTCCTCCGCTTTTTTTTTTTTTTGGTAACTCGTTGGGTTTGAGGCCATGATTTTGCAATATTCACCTACTTCAAGTGTTCTTAATATATGTCTATGTTTTCCTTAAGTAATTTGTAGTAAATAGAATTGTAACATAGTGATAAACTTCTTTTCACGTCAGATTCATGTGAAACATCCATTCCTTCTGCAATTTGCTTGGAATTAAGTGATCATTGTTATTTTGTGCTGAAAATCTGTCACTGAATCATTTCATCAAGACTATGATCAGTAGGTTATCCATGGTCCATCAATTTAACCATATGTTTAAAATCAAACAAGAATATTGATTCTGATATTGGCATCATTTTGAAGGAGACTAGGACTGTTCCATATGCACTTAAGTTGAAAACTGCCTGTTATTCCACTATAAATAAATGCCAGGAAGCTTTTAAAATGGAGAAGACAGAAAGCTTTTGCTACTTCCTTCCTTCCTTCCATTCAGTCTGATCTCTTGCTCTAATTGTTCTTCTAGCATATAAATAACTCTTCATGGGATGAAACAAACCCTCGTGCATGTATCCTTTCATGGTTCTTGCATGCATTTGTTTAGATTCTTAAGGCCACCTGTCTTGCTTTTCTGAAAGTTAGTTAGTTTTTTTTTTCTTCTTTTTAACCATAAATACAATTTATGGGCTTTGGTCCAAGCAAACATATCTTGGCCATTAATGTATATACTGGAAAATATTGAGAGAAGAAGGTTTGTCAGTATGTTACCTCAATCTGTATTCTTCTCTGGCATTTTTTAGAGAATATATTACACAATTTTGATGTCATTAGCTTTTGTATAGGTGGGTGATTTATATGAAGATTCTAGAGGAAAGCTAGATTTTGTGGTCTAGTAATTTACAACGGGATTATAAATGATTATAGTTGGCCTGTATTCAGGTTTTACTGGCCCTCTGATTTTACTTTTGGAGAAACATTTCCTCATTTTCTCATATAAGATCGATCTTCCTCGCTAGATATATTTCAATATATTTGTATGCTCAACTGTTGGAATTTATTTTTTGAAATTGAAATATTCTTAGTGCACATAAATCTGATTCCGTGTTTGTCTTCTTGATTATAAGTCTTATCTGAACATAAAGTGATCTTAATTTCTTCATTCACGTTTAATACTTTTTTAAGCTGAGTTGTACCATAATATGTTTGATCAGATATGAGTTATTTTTTTATAAATCTAGTACCATTCAACAGCCTATGTTTCTAGCAACATAAGGTTAGTACATAGCTTTTTAGTATAATGAAAAGTTTATGCATAATATAAGCAAGAGTTAAAGACCTCAAATATGAACTTACCACATTTTTGGATAGAGGTGAAGGTAGAATTTTCCTTCCTGCTTATAATGTCTTTACTTTATGAAAAAGTAAGACCTCGAGTAAAAGTCTTTAGAATACTTGAGCGTGAACACTAGTTTTAAATATTGTTCTGATGGAACAAAATATTGAGGATAACATCAATTTATCTGGTCATGATTTCTGCAGTGTTCTTTTTTTTTTGGGAGGGTTTTTTTTTTTTTTTAATATAAGTTATTCTGTGTTCTGTTTTACTAAAAAAATGTTTGTCTTTCACATCTCTATGGTACTCTTCGTTTACATTGTAGGGACTCGCTTCACATGGCTTAATCTGTACCAAGGGCTTCTACAGATTGGATATTCGTTAAGCAAGAATATGGCTTCTGATCCGAAACAACCTTTTCTTTGCCTAAAATGGCCATGGAATGTTGATCAACATCCTAGAACTCCAAATGCTTGTACATATGAGGGTCCGTGGCTTTTCAAGACTTTAAAAAATCTGGGATCCATTGCTATGAATTCCTTTAACTCATTTGCTGGATCCTCACATTTGTGGATCACTAACTTCAATTCCTTCCAGCTGACTGCTGGAAGCAGTCCAAATTATAATTTTAAGTTGAACAAAAAGATGTTGACTCCTGATGAGCAAGGGGAGGCAGAGCAGAGAGCATTTGCAGCAGCACTTGCAAGCGGGAAAGAGGCTACAGTGATAGAGTTCTACTCACCAAAGTGTAGGCTGTGCAATTCATTGGTTAACTTTGTAATGGAGGTGGAGGGTAGGAATTTGGGCTGGCTCAACGTTGTCATGGCAGATGCAGAGAATGAGAAATGGCTGCCTGAGGTATCAATGCTTAATTTTCTAATTGTATGATGTTTTTACCATTTTAGCACCCTTGTGTTGACATTCTTTTTTCATTCTGGATCAAGTTTGACATGATGATATGGCTAAATTCGTTACATTATTGACAATGCAGCTTCTCCATTATGACATCACTTACGTACCTTGCTTTGTATTGTTGGACAAAAAAGGGAAGGCATTGGCAAAAACAGGTGTTCCAAGCAGTCGGCTACATGTAGTCGCAGGGCTTTCTCATGTTCTCAAGCTGAAGCGTCCCACCGAGAGTAAATAAGCAGTTGATATTTTCTTGATTCCATCCTCTGGAGTCCACTGCATTAACACTGACTCATTTGCAGTAGTAGGCTGTGGAATCAGTTGTTTATTTGTTGAACTCTTAGTGCACGTCAGTGATCCAGCGTGGAAGAGAAGAGCATGTGCATCTTTATGAGGTGAGTACCTGCAAAATTTAATGTAAATTGTTTGTGGTCCATGCGGGCCTTGTTTGAACACGTAACCAAGTTAATGAAAGTTGCAGGTGGGGAATGGTCTAATTATAAGGGGTATAACTAACGTCAATTTTGGTGAATGCAGTAAATATATATATGTGTGCGTACACACATACATAGACAAAAATAAAAAGCTTGAAGCTTGCGTTTATTTAAATTCTTAATGTTTAAATTTGAATAATGAAATTCCCACAAGAAGCTAAAATAAGTAGCGAGATTGATGTGATTTAATATTTTGAATCAACTGATAAGTGAGTTCCGTATGGATTTTGTCAGAATGCAGGATCCAACATAGAGAAAATGTGTTACCAGGACAATTTCAATTTCGTTTGAAGAGAAAAAAGCATTTCATAAGTTTAAATTAGTTGGAAAAATAATAACAAGAGTTTCATTATGTCTGGATTGAGAGAAATGGAGGAAAAGGAAGGTCAGTAACACTTCTTGTTCTCTTCTAAGAAAATAATACATCTTATTTAGAGACTGGTGACTTAGAATTAATTAAGAAATTTCTCACAGAAAATTTTTGAAGTGTTTTTCTTTCTCTTCACTCGTCTCTTCAAATTGGGGTGAACAAACTCATCATTTATTTCTTGATTGACTGGTTAATACTTCCATCTTTCTATGGAGGTTATGGGCTTAGTACGTTTCAATGTATTATTGACAATAATTTATGTCATCATTGTTGTACCCGTGATATTTTTATTTTAAAAAATTAGGAGTAAATTAAACCAAACAAAAAATATTTTATTACTTTTACATTAGTCAAGGTTAGGTTAAAACTTAATGATTCT
Organism: Carica papaya; assembly: GCF_000150535.2. Next base: position 12,577 of record NW_019014323.1, on the reverse strand, counting down.
CTGATTGAGTTGGGAGTGTTCAAAATAAGATTACACAAACAACCGTGATTTTCTCAAATTTCCAAATAATCATTTTACTTTTTTATTGCATGAGGATTAAATAAACAAAGAGGCATGTCCTGGTGAGACTGTTTGATCTCCTTAAATCCCTAAATAATTGACCATTAATCTTGTATCATTATGAAAATCAAAATGATCAAATCTATAGCATGAAATTTTAATATTTGTTTTTTAAACATCAAAATGTGGCTTAGAGTAAGAATCTTACATAAACATCTTTTATGTTGTCCGCATTAAATTTTGTTCTGCAGGTATCAGAGCTAGGTTAAATAATTTTTTTTTTCATTATTCCATAGTAAAGAAAATAGGTAGCCGTTGGGTTTTTTCTTTCTTTTTTTTTTTGACAAAAGTGGGAAAAAAATAATGCATTCTTGAAAATGTTGAGGACCCTTCATGTTTCAGTATTCCATGCAGTATTTTAACAATGATCAATTATCCATACACAAAATCAAATTCATTAATGTTATTTAATGGAATTTACATAATAATGATGCCATGCAATATTTTTAACTTTTAAAGGAATAGAAAATTTAGAGTGTATTGATCTTCATATCATAGAAGAAAAAAATACATTATTATCTTGAATATTTCCTCTGAACATAGTATGTATAGATAGTGTTTTCCAACAAAATTTCTGTTTTATTCTACCATATTCGTAAATGGAAATATTCCTCCTTCATTCTCAGACAAATCAGATAGTTCTGTGAACAAATTCTTTTTTAGTTGTCGCATTTGAAAGAAGTTTATTATAGTATTCCATGGCTGGAGAAGGTTGTAATTATATTTATTCAGCTGAATAGATATATATCCTGCTATGCCATTCAATATTGATGATCCAGAATATGCATTGGTGGGTAATTAGAAAAAAAAAAAAAAACTTTGATCTTGGCTTGAAGATACTTTCAATATTCAATATAGCTAAAGCGTGATTTTCAATTTGCAATTTTTTCAAAAGCGCCAAAGTTTCTCTACTAATCTGAGTTTCAAGGGTGTCAGCGCTGCTGCATGTGCACATATAAATACATAGATACGTGTACCTATGCGTGCATATAGAATTTAATATTTATTATTTTATCGCTATTTCAGAGAGAAAAAAAAAAAAAAAAAAAAGAGAACTTGAATGGCATAACGTATCACATCGTAAGCAATAGCGATAAGGAAAATATTAGATGAGATGAGAGTACGAAGCAGCAGAAAGCACAGCTAGGTTGGGCTTATCATGTTGGTAAGTTAAATTTCATCCGTTCATATCTTCGTTTCTCAAATTGCTAAATGACGATAAACAATTAAACTAATTAAATACCAAATTTAAATTTGAAGTTTGAAACAACTACCCGATTGGAAATGCTTTCAAAGATACTGCTTTCTACATGGGCAGACAGCGGAGAAGACTGATATTCGTACTTTGTTAGAAGGTAAGCAGTGGGTGTCAGTGCGCAGATGCAGGTGAAGAAGATAGATTATCTCCTTGCTTAAGCTGTTGGAGTGAGACTGATTGCGGAGAGGAGTTGATAGTTCCATCAATGCAGGATGAACATTTTGCCTCCGCCCATCTCTCAATATCATAGCCCATGATGAGCCTTCCTGCGCAGAGCCGTCCGACCATGACAGCTACCATGCCTAAGATCATGATCACAACCAGAACTCCGATGACTGGACCGATGGAGGCCTGGGGAGAGTGAGGAGCGTTGTAAGATTGCTGGGTTACTGTCAATGGTGGTGGCATTGACATCTTCACCACTTTTAAAGAATAAAGGGGCGAGGAATGGGTTTGGGGAAGGTCAGATTCAGAAGCAGAGAGAGGTGAATTGTTCAAGGAAATGCTGAAAATCAATTCTTTCTGGAACAGAATTGGAAAGGGTTAAGTATTGAGATGAAGAAGGAAGAAAGAAAGCAACTGGGTTTCTCACTTTGAGATTTAGGGAAGAGGAGATGAGTAAAATTTTAGACAGCAGCAGAGAGAGGTGAATTGTTAAAGGAAATAACTGAAAATCAAATCTATTTGGAGCAGAATTGGGAAGGTTAAGTACTGAGATGAAGAAGGAAGAAAGAAAGCAACTGGGTTTCTTATGCTGAGATTTTGTGAAGAGGAGATAAGTAAAAATTTAGACAGAAAACCATCTGGGCATGTATTCTTATACACCTACTAATTTGATGAATATGTATTCCTTCAACTCCAACTTGTTTTATTTGTTTGCTCGTGAAGTAGGAACTAACAATAGTAAGTTAAAATAAAGTAGGGGCCGTAAAAAGTAAAAACACGAAAATAGAGACTGCAAAAGAAACAAGTAAGCACAGAGGGAGGGAATCTAAAAAGGGTGGGGTGGGTAAAAGTCCAAAGTCTTTACCACAGATGCAGAAGCCTTTTTCAGAATCATCGACAGGTTTTTGCAGTCTTTTTTTTCTCTTCTCCAATAATAACGATAAAAAATAATTAATTAATATTACTGTTGGACTCTGCCTAACGGCAAGTGCCTGCCATGGACACCTACCTTAACCAGGAAAATACAAGAAGTCAACGACAGGGTTATTACTCATGAATTACAATTGCTACGCCAAACCCGCCTAAACATCACTCTTGTTTCAAAACAGACGTTATTATTGAGTATCAGGTAAATTGTAAAATATTCCCTGAATTTTTGTTATAATTTCTCTTATTTTTTAAAGATTAAACATGAAAACTCCTCTAATGTCATAATTATATTACACTTAATTTCTTAATTATTAAGTTTAGAACTAAATTTAACAGTAATTCAACCACAACAAATCATGTTGCTTTATATGAGAATTAGAACTAGAAATTGGTTTGGAAACTGATTGGAAACTTGACCAATTGCAAACACAATTTTCATCCTTTTGGAAGAGATTATCATCCGTCCATAGAATTAAGTATTGATTTCTAAATAAATTCCACAAACAAAGTTCATTTCTTCCATATAGCCCTAAGCTATAACTAAAAAATATATGTCAATTTATTGAGAAACCAAAGAAGACAACAAAAGACTAAACGGCAAAACCATGACTTGAATAAATTAAGCAAAAGCAAACCGTCTAAACATGTGGTTGAAACAAGTCAATGTTTAGAAGTCAACGTGTTGTTGGAAAAGATTACCTAAAGCTATAACATTTACAGCTACTCCCAGCAGTTCAGTGCAGGATAACTTTTATGGTTGTACAATGTGGCAGCAGATGATGTGCACCAAACTCAAACGATGCAAATGCTTACCTGTTCAATAATTCTTGGATGATGTTCCTGGCCTCTGTGAGAGAATTTGTATGACAGACTTCTCTGGCCCACATATTTTTCACGGAATGCACTGTTTTCACTTCTACAAGGTGCTCTCTCTCCAAGTGCCTAACTGCATCAGGATCCATCATGCAAGCAACAACAGTCTGAAAGAAAAACACCTCATCTATTTAACATTTAGCATGTAAGAACAGATGATAATACACTGCGGGAGGGTAGAAAGAAGTTTATTTTTCAAACTGAAGCAAGGAGCAAGTATACCCTATGGAGGAGTGAAAAATTTTGTATCAACAAAGGAAACATCAGGAAGGAAATAAGATGAAGCAAGTTGAGCTCAAAATTGTCTTGTTTGCAAGGGATTCAGACAGAATCATGCAAGCATATAAAATCATTCAGCTTAGGTTCTTAATGCAGGAAAAGAGGATCAATTAATAAAAGAATTCAAATCACTGTTCAGAATATTGACCAAAAGCTTTAATACAACTAACAAATTTCAAGACTCCAAAACTAAATTCAATTTATCCATTTGATTTTTACACCGTCACCAACCGTCTTAATGCAAAATTTTGCTTCTATGCATTTGAAGACAATAAATTTACTCCACAGAATCTTCAATAATGAATCTAAACTCACCCAAGAGATACAAAAGCAAGCATGTAAGACTATGAACTTAAGGAGGTTCTCATCTGAGCTGGTGAGCTTATTATCAGAAGAGGCAAAGACAGTAAGCTCTGGAAAAGAGGAATCAGCCATTGATCCATGGGTTTTTACTGTAATTCTTTTGTGCTTCTCCAAAATTCTTCCAAGATGATACATAATGGAGCCCCTTGCAGTTTTGTCAATACCAACCCACTTTAATGTGCAGCCACAGTATTCAAGAACCGTTTGTGGAAGTTCTTCACGCAGCCTTAGCAAGGTAGCTGCTCTTTCAGCATTAGCCCAGCAAAAACAAGTGGACGACCCATCATCTAAAATAAAAACATCAGGAATGCCCAAATAATTTACAGGAACAAGAATCATAATTATAAAACACGGAATAGAAGCAAAATCTGAGATTTCATATCAAGAAATTCTAAATGTCACAAAAAATTATAAACCTGCACAATATTGAAAGAAAAATTTGTATCTACAAGTCAATCATATGTATAATGGAATGCAATAGACACTTTATTATAATAGTTCTATTAAAACATATTATTTAACAAATATTATTTGATGTGTGTACTTTTTGTTTTATCTAGATTAAACTTATTTCAATAACATAATAAAATCCTCTTTAGTAATACACTGATCATTACATTGTGATGAGGTCATAATGATATGAACATTATTATATATATTTGCAGTCACAGATCAATAATGGGAGTGTTATTGATCCAAGTAGGCCAGGATCCATTATGCCAACTTACAAAAGTTGACCGATCTTATTAAGTCATTTGTGAGTGCCACTACAGTAATTTAGGTATTCACTGGAAGAACAAGTTTATTATATAGAAAGGATTTATTGTATGGAGCTTTTATTGCGAGTCAAGTGAAAAATCCTAGACTAGTCCTTGACTTGAGGCACCACAGTAATTTCTTATGCAAATAACTGCATTTTGATACTGATTCGGGATTGTCTTTTTAGTAGGTCTATTATTTCAGTTTCAGTTAAGAATCTTAGTTTGTTAGTTGTTTTCTATTTAATATCTTAGATAGTTTAGGATGTTTACACACCCTAAACACAAATGGTTGATACTCTATTATTATTCATCATATTCAAACTGCTTCTGAATAAAAGTTTTTGGAAATACTCTACCATTAATTAAGTATTCTATGGTTGTTCTTGTTACAACTTCATGATTATGGTCGTGACTATCCTACAATTGTAGTTATGACAACTCTTGTTGTTAAAATTTGTATTATCTTTATCATATCTTATTAATTTTGATATTATACTATTAATCTGTATCTTTTGTCACATTTTGTAATCAATTTTTATTCTTAAAACTTTTTTCTAATCTTGGACTTACAATGTTCTTGGAATCCATGGTACTACCTACAGGACCTTCAACCAATTACATAAGTACTTTTATCATAAATCATGATTATGGCCAAAGATAGTGAAGGGGTGCATACCTTCGACTGAAACAAATAGGCCTAAAATGTTCACAGATCAATACTATATCGCTTCAAAACACTTCAAAACTCTTGAGAGTAGAGTTAAAGAACTTAACATCATTGTTTAATTTGAAAACAAGATCAAGGAGTTTATAGGAAAAAACAATTTGTTTCAAGTACCAGTTCTATAAAAGTATCATTAAAACAAGCAATAAAGTAAGAAAATTCCCTGTGCTCAACCGCAAAAGTACAGAGAGACAACTGAAGACAAAGCAGGATAGAATGAGAAAGAGAAACGGAAACAAAAGCAAAACCAAACAAGGAGAAGAGAGAAGAAGATTATCAGGCTAAAACTGTCATACGGCCAAAAAAACTTAGAAATATAAGAACTGTAGCATGCACTTGAGGTAATGCTCATTATTTAATGAAAGAATTTGAACTGGCAATGCTATGTGGAAAGAATAATGAAATTTTGCATTAGCATAAGATCAAGGCAGGTTTTTTTGGCACCAAGCAGCAGTAAAATATTCACCCTTTTTCCAAAAGTCACTTCTATATTCACATTAAGTCATAGAAACTTCCAATTATGAATCAAATTTGAAAGAGTTAGGTCTTTGCAGAATAAATTACTAAAAAATAAGGAAAATTCTTTTGACCTTCCTCTGTTGACAGTTCTTTCAGATAGTTAGAGTTACCTATCACATCAATATTTTTTGGACAAGTAAATTACCTAGCACAAAACCCGCAAGTGGAATGTCAATGGGAACTGGCCTGGATTGAATACTAGATTTTGAATTATCATATTTCTCAAACTTCTCCAGAACCAGGAGATTGATGGCAATAACCTGTCACAACAACAAAGATACAGATGAAAGTTTCTACGAGAAAGGATACATATAGAGATGACATAAATTGATAGAAAAAGAAGTTTCATAGATTAATACACCTCACCTTACAGAGGAACCTTACGGGTTTGTAATCCATGCATTTTGGTATCAGTTCAGAAATCAAACCAAAAGAAATAGTTTCCACAGATGATGTGCCATGAACAGCTGAGGCAGGAAAACTGGACCACCTCTCACTGTATAGATCATCAACTACCCTTAAGGAATTTATCACAATAAATGATATGGGTGTCAGCATCAATCTATCTTGACCCCTGGAAAAGCAGGTAGCAGCAGTTAAATTAGGACATGTTATTTGTCTTATTCACTCCAAAGAAAGCAATGCAGGAAACAAGAGTGAAGAGGGAGTATAAACAATAACAATAAATGTAAGTACTTATATGAGAGACACAATATTAACACATTTTTTGCCATGCTTGCATGATTAAATAGCAAAGCAATCTAGGACATAGATGGTTTTGGTGCAAATTTTTAAGTAGGGTTTAGTAATAGTGGATGATAAAACAATAGTTAGAAACATGGCATGTCTGGTTTACGGTACGGGGACACATGGAATATGGTAGAGGCTACTTTTAGATTCAAAAGGAGGGAACGGTTACTTGGTATGTTATTTTGGTCCAAAGTTCAATTGAACCACTCATTAGGTCCATTATTTGGATTGTAAGTAGTAGTTTGGTAATGTATTCTTGCTCTATTGGTTCTTATTCTTTTTCTACACTAAAAAGTCAAGGATTTAAATCCTTATAGCTACAACAAGAATTTTATTATTAATGTTGCTAATTTCTAAAGAACTGAAAGGATAATCAATTGAACTCAAGTTCCAAGAAGAAAACATGTTTAATGCACTCTTTATCTTCACTTACATCTACACCATTACTAACCTCAATTTTGAATGGCAGCATGGTTTGAGACAAGGGAACCCCTTGTCCCTTTCCCTTTCACTATCAATATTAACTTCTTGGGACATGTGCTTTCTAGTGGTAGTGATTGAGGTATGTTTGAGGGCTTTAGGATTGGTCATGATAGATCGGAAGTTTCCCATCTCCAGTTTGTGAATGATACAGTAATTTTCCCCTTTAAGACCTGTGCAGTCCTTGGCATCCTGCATATCTACCAGGCCATCTCAGGTTTGCAGATCAGCCTTAGGAAGAGCAATCTTGCATGTCTTAGTGCTAACAGTGAAGTTTGAGAGGTCTGGCTGAGTCATTTGGGTGCGGCTTTTCAAAGCGGCCTTTCAGTAAGAGGAAGACAGTACTCGGGTTGCCTCCTTTTGGAATCCCATTGTGAGTGGAGTCTCTAAGCATCTAGATTGCTGAAAGAGTGCTATTGTCACCCTTTGGTAGTGGGTACTTCTATCCAATATAGGATTCCCCTATTTTATCTTTCTCTGTTTAAAATTACTAGATATGTGGTTGAGAGAATCGGGAGAGTGATGAGAAATTCTTACGGTTGAGGTTGAGTGAGTCCATGAGAGATCGATTGCTGAATTGATAAACAAATAGTCAACAGATGCCTATGTTCCTTATTCCTTTGGCCATCTTTTGAGTCATATTGAAAGAAAGGAACAGAAGGGCTTTTGAGGATGTTAATTTTGACAAATTTAAAGACACTTGGTTCCAAATCCTGAGTTGTCTGATGAGGGGTCATCTGCTTTGTTCTGGTTATAGCGGGATCCTATGTTTATATTTGTAGATAAACATATTGCTGAATTTGTAAAAGATGCCTAGTTAAATTCTTGGCTTGTCAACAGATCTTGATCTGTGATATTTTAGTGCTTCTGCCCACCACCTGAACTGGATGCTTAGAGACTCCCAGAATTCCAGCAAAGCCAAAGGCAACAAGTTTCCGGTTCTCGCCATACCAGTTTGACCTCTTTGTTCCCTTTCCTACTTTTTCTTTTTATCATTCAAAAATCAGTAATTTATCCAAGGATCAAAGAAAGGAAATGACCTACGGACTATGCCACAATTTTGTAATTACACTATTGATTGGTATAGCTCAGAATTGTTCAATGTTGTTTCCACTTGCCACTGGAACTTTGAGAAAATTACTGACTGATGCTAGCAATGGTGGTGAAATATATTAACTGTGGAGCAAGTGAAACGTTGTTGTCATTCATCTATACTTCCCAACATGATAGCTGACTTATGAATCTGACCCTTCTAGGGAAAGTATCTGGCCTGTGGAGCCACTAGGAAACCAATGATGCAGTATGCCTCCCAGATCAACTCCCTCAAAGCAATGGTTAGAAGTGCTTGAATCTCGGTTGTGGAGTGGAAGTAGCACAAGCTAAGTCTACCTGGTGGTTACTTCTTACACCAAGGTGCTGAGTATCAGTAAAATGGCAGTCTTTACAAATGAACCCTATACCACTAACTTTTCTTTATTTACTCAACCTGAACAGGAAGTTGTACAGGGAAGAGATATTGACTAAAACTAATTGGATAATAACCAATGCTAACTCCCTTGTCATCCTTGGCCATAACTGCAACTTCTCTACAAGGTTTAGGGTCCCAGGTGAATTATCAGGTTACGGGCCTAGAGAGTGGGTAATTTAGAAAGAGGGTTAGAGAACTTGGCAGCTTTTTTCCTTCTTCTTATTCATTTTGAAAGTGGGTAAGGAATCGTTAGAGAGAACTCTATGATTTCTTGACTTTATAATTAAACTCTACTTTTCTTGACAAATTCTGCATAAACTTTCATTCCCATGCAGGCAATGGAAACATTTGTCCCACCAAATGAAACCACTACACTATTCCAACAGCCACCTCAAAGGAGAACCATATACAACACACTACCAAATAATAACCACCGACAATTTTAAAGAGTAAAAACCTGAAATATAACATGGAAAACTGAAAATAACTTACTGGAAAAGAACAAAAAAAGAAACTGAGTTGCTGAGAGGGAACTGAAACTGAAAAGAAATTAAGTTGGTGAGATGAACTGGTTGTATCATAGCAGTTAAGCAATAACTTAATTCTCCTTTTCCTGGTATATAAATGTGAAATTATGTGATTACCTTTCAACACTCAAGGAAAAATAAGAAGACTAAGTTTCTGTAATTGCCCACCAATTAATATTCTAAATCAGATAAATAAACCCACTCATCCTAGAATTTTTACAGAAAATACATGATTGTAAAATTTGCATTAACATTGAAAAGAGATGCCAAATGTCTTAAGGAAACGACAAATTAACTTTTCCTTTTGCATACCCCACTTCAAGAATTCGGTGAAATGTTGCATTTGTACCAGGCCCAAATCCAGTAAGATATGTGTGTCTACTTAAGAAACCAGAGATCTTCACCTGGTCATCAAGTCAGTACAATAAGATACGCCATTCACTTATTTAAATGAAAGGAAGAAAAAAGTGTAATAGTCACTAACAGTTTGATGGTCCACCATAACGTGAATACAACTGCTTCCATGTCCCTGAAGGAATCTCAGCTGAAGAACATTATTAGGATCTTCACAGTTTGATTGAACACTCGGAGTACAGAGGCCAAGACCATGAATAGCAATCACATCGCCATTCAGAGATACTAAATTTCCCTCAGGAAACAGGCAGTTGGAATAAGACCCAGAAGGCATACTGTGCAAATGTGTTCTGCTGGACAAAAAATTGTAAGCCTCTTCTGGTTTTATTGCTGGCTTAATAAGATTTTCTTCTAGTTCCTTAAGTTTTACATGCAAGATGTCAATGGCATCAGAAGGAAGATGAAGTGAAACATCTGAAAAAGTTCCTGGAGAACTTCCAGGAGCTCCTTGCAGAAGCAGTTCATCTTGTTCTGCCAGCAGAATATCATTCCTGTTGAATGAAGAATCTCCCATTACAGTATCATGTATGGACTTGTTACTGGTAAACGCATAATCAAAAGATAAACAAAGGCTCCAGATACGTGATGTGGAACTGAGAACTCTAGCACTGTTGACTTCATAAATTTTTTTGACCTTACAAAAAGAATCTTCTATGTGGTGCTTCATGATGTAATAACCTCCAATCTGCAACCACTGGAAATTAGATGCTTAAGAACAAAAGTAATTTTAGGTTGTCTCTTCAAACACACTATAGAATCGTTACTCTTTCATTGAAGAGATTTATAATAGATGGAGCAACCAAAGGGGGAAAGAAGACCAAACCAGCATACATGATATTTAGCAGAACTTTCAGACTGGAATTGCAGCAAAACCTTCTCTGCATGTGGTTTACCATTAACATTAACCTTAGCACTCAGCTTTGCATGATATAAAATTCCTGAAGTTACCAGATTACTGTTATTAACACATCTGACAGTGGCCATGCATCGTATTTCACGAGAATTACTTAAGTTTCCACATCCATGCGTTTGAGTATCATCTCCATAAGAGCATGAGGTCTTAAACTCACTCCCAAGATTATCATTCAAGAAACCTGAAGTTAACTCTTTATCAGTCAAGTTAGAAGTTCTTTGCTTCTTAATGGGAGCATGTTCATTACTTTCAATTGCATAATGTTCCATTTGTTCACTTATCTGGTTCCTTGAAAACTTGGCTAAATGCACAGCTCCATCTTTCCCAGCTAGAGTGAGATCCCATGGCAAGATAATGGCCTCGACAAATGTACTAGATATGTTTGATCTCATTTGACCACTCTGAAAGTGGGAAAACAAATTTGAACAATCAATAACTAGTGAAAGTAAAAGGTGGCAATCCTTTTAAACAAAAACTTCTCAGCTTCTAAATGTAGTTAGTATTTTTATGGTCAATGTGATAAGTTAAACATAAATCATTTGAAGCATCTTGAGAATGTTACTGATTTCTGAGGTTTAACATACATTGAGAAGAGCTGGAAATTTGTGTGTCACCAAAAATAGATGAAAAGCTCCACTTTCAAATTCACATAAATCGTTTTTCCATTCCAGAGAAGAATAGAAGGGAATATTCCTGCATTTTGAGCCCCTCAAGGAAAGATCAATGAACATTGGTGAGGCCGCCCTCTCTCTTGTAACGGGAAGGCAATGAAAGACACTCCTACAAGTGATCGACTTTCGAAGCAACTTCAAATGATCCACCAGTTCAGGTATGCCGTCAACTATTAGTCTATAGTCAAGGAGCTGAAAGCCAAGAGAAAAGGCAATTATTCCAGAGATATGCAAAAGAATATACAGATATTAATAGTAGGTGATCCCACTCCACCAGCAGCAACAGCTAGTGAACAGATAATAAACTTGAGTTAAAGAACCTCATAAATGCTGTTCTCCTCCCAAGCAGGTCGAAGGTCTGATATAATGACATCAATGCTTCCAGTCCCATCAAGCAACTGCAGCCTTCCAGAAGCTGCAATCTACTAAATCAATAAAACCGATGCTTAAAATCTTAAAGATCATATCTTCATCCAGAAAAAGTAGTGACAGCCAGAAACTCAGAAATACCCTCTGACACCCTCCTTTCCATGTTTACAATTTCTTAAAGCTGTGAAAAAATAACATACAAATGGACTGCCAAGACTTGGCTGTGAATCTAAATATGAGTTTGACCAAACTGGTATTGAGTAACAACAGCACAAAGAAATTCCAAAACCAAACTGAAGATACAATAATGGAATTAACAATTACTAACCTTTAAATGCCCAAGTAACACGAAACCAAGGTCTTCACTTATTAGAATCCTCCTTTTTGATGGGCTATAAGATTTCTCTTCTAATGAAAATAACCTAGAGCAATTGTTGTCACAAAATATATTATTTTTCTCAGATCTTAGTAGCATTTTCATCCATTTAGCCTCACCATGATGGATAAAAGTCGAGAAAGGTACCACCTGAAAACAACAAAATGACTCGGGATATTTGCCAAGAATACAACAGGGCACCAAATTCATAAATTGAGGAGCCACTAAGAAAACATGTGTATCTAACTGCACTGAAAGAAAGAAGTCGTACCATAGGCTTACCAATTTCAGGTTTGAACAATATATTTCACTATTACATCCACATGATTCATGCCTGCAGAATTCTACAAATACTCCATGCTGCAAAGAAATTAAAAAAAACCACATTAGGCTGGATAACTACCAGATCAGCAGAATATATTTGCCATCATTTATCTAACACCTACTTAACAGTTTACCCGATCTTGAAACATTGATGATGATAAATGTGAGTTAATATACATCTTAGCCAGTCCTTCCTTCTGATACACCTTGCAATATCCACATAACGTTAAAAAAGAACCAACAGATACAGACAGAAGAAAGCTATAGTAGAGACAAACACAAACTACTTGAAA
>NW_019014322.1:16104-27712 GCF_000150535.2 Carica papaya | reverse complement strand
CTTGTAGCGTACCACCTTACTCTACCTCGAGAGTTGCAAGTCTATATGATATTTTCTACATCTCCATACTAAAAAGGTACCACCCTGACTGTTCTCATATAATTCCTCACGATGAGACATAGGTACAAACCGATATGACTTATGCGAAACTCCTCGTGGAAATTCTTGATTGGATCGACAAAGTTTTATGCAACGAGACGATCCCCATAGTGAAGGTGCAAAGGCAACACCACTCTTTGGAAGAGGAGACATGGGAGTTCGAAAATGAGATGAGAGAGAATTTTCTAGACCTATTCGAAACAAATTTGGGGGACCAAATTTTTTAAATGGGGGGAACGTAACACCCCAGTCACCACTCCGCTAAATTTATATCTGAAAAACCCTATTTATTTGGGTTTTAAGGCCACCTGAACTTATTTAAATTTATATCGTATTTTGTAATTTAAATTTATAATTTTAATTTATTTAGATTTTGTTATTTTATTTGTTATTATTATTATTTATTTTCTTTTGTTGCAATTTTTTATTTAAAAATAATTTTCAGGAGAAAAACAGAAAATGGGGCAAAATCCCGCAGGAAAACACCTGCAGAAGAGGCTCGCCTGCACGAGTGCAGCACGTTGTGCGCGTGCGTGCACACGCGACCAGTGTAAGACGTGCACACATCCCATCTACGTGGGGCACAGGGTTGGTCTACGCGTGCATCCCATTGCGCGCAGATAGGCTCATATGCGAGAGTGTCACATCGCACGCGTACAGGGACTGACGCCGTGCGCGTTGTCGGCCTAGTAGGCCTGTGCGTCTGTGCTTGTGCTCTGTAGGCCCTGCACGTGTACAGCAGGATAGACCAACACCTATAAGCTAGGCTTGTAGTGCGTAGTTGACCTAGTGAGGTGCATTGCCACCTCGGGTAGTGTGCCATCACTATTTGTTGGGCACCATGCGTCGCCTTGGGCGGTGTGCCACTACCGGTGGAGGAGTTCTTCCTGTATTTTTTGCGCTGTCATTGCATCACGTCAATTCATTCATCTTCCACTCAACTTTCTCTATCCTCACTAGATTTCACCATTTGCGTAAATTGAACGGTCCCCATTTTCTATAAATAGGACCCCTTTCTTCCATTTTTCTTATCACTTCCATTTCATTTTTTCATCTCTAAGAGCTTAGAGAGAGAGGGAGTGATCTAGAGAGGAAGGAGAGGAGAAGAAGAAGAAAGGTGTAGGAAAACTTTAAGATTTCAATAAGAAATTTAGTATTTTTTTAAACATCTTAAGGAGTATTTTTAGAAAATTAAATTATGAAGTTTATGTTTTGTGTTTTCTGTTTTGCATGTTTTATATTTAATAAGTGATTCGTTCTTGATTTCAAGTATGTTATATGATTTTATAGGCACTTAATGATTTGTATGTAAATTAAATAATATAAATCTAGTGATAATTTCATGAAATATAGAAAAAAAAAAAGAGAAAGAGAATGGGAATGGGCCTGAATGGTCTGAAAACTATATGTATCTGTATTGACTAATAATGCATCAAGTGTCTAGTTAGGCTTTTTATCTTTAAGGGGTTTCTATTTTTTCCTCTCCCATCTACTCTGAAAAGAAGTGAGAGGACCGCTTTGATGGCGTACCCTCTGACAAGAGCGGTGACACGAATATCTATTAGGGGTCACTTTTTGGCTAAGTACTAACGTGGCTTTAGAATATCTTGTAGGACCACTGTTGTCATTACGATCGTGGTCATAGATCGCACCATTATTTGGCTGGAAATGTGCTTGAAAAAATTGTCGTTATATATATGAACTTATCATTCCACATGGATAGTCGAAAATCTGTATTTGCCCTCAGAGATGGAAGTCGAAATGAATTCGCGAAGCATGGTCCAAAAATCTGAGCATTTCATGATTTATTTAATTTTCTCTATTGTCAAGTATGATGTTTGATTTGATTGTTATAATTATGATATGACGGATATTATATTTTTCTTTAATAAATAAATTATTTTCATAAAGTAAGAAAGGACCCTCATGTGACCTGATGGTTAGTATTAATGACATAATTATACTACCACATAAAAGAATAAATAATTTAGAACTTTAACAGATTGGAGAGAAATACGAAAACAAAGAAGAAAATTTTAATTTAACATATTCTTGTTAATATAATTCTTCTTTATTTAGTCACTTCCCTCAACTTTAATAGCCTATCAAAAGCCATGACGCCTCTCATAGATTTCTTGTTTCATTCTAATGGTCACAACTACTAGAATTAGTTCATTTTAGGAAACCTTAATGATAGGGAAAGTGATGGCCTGATGACCTTGTGTAATCTCCTCAAAAAATTTTAAATTGTTCCTAAACCTGAAAGTAGAATGTGAACTTTGGATTCTTCTAGGATCCAAACTAATGTTAATTACCTTATTCACCATATCAATGACCAGAGTGATACTTTTCCAAAGGCTTTTTGGAATATGAAAATTCCTCTTAACATCAAGATTCTCATTTAGATTGCCAGAAACCAAAGTAATATCTTTCCAAATGCTTTTTAGAAAGTGATAACTCTTCTTAAATTTAAGATTCTCATTTGGACAACAATTCTATATCGTATTGACATTATCGACCTGCTTCAGGTTTACAGTCTCTCTTAATATGTTTGTCATTTGTTATCATATGTGTAACAACCCCGAAAATATAAAAGAAAATATATAATAATTTAAGTGCAGAAGGAAAATAAAAGGTT
Source organism: Carica papaya (assembly GCF_000150535.2). The sequence continues at coordinate 24,975 of NW_019014322.1, read as the reverse complement.
AAGATTTACATCCCTTACACAATAACTTAAAAGTACTAAACAAACATCACGGAATGAATTCTCTGAAAGAAACATGAAAAATGAGAAAAGTAAAGGAGAATATAAAGTATCTAGCATCTACTCGCAATCTTCTTGCGGATCGGACTCGGAACCAGGTACTCTTGATCTGAAATGTTTAAAGAAAGGATGAGCTACACTAGCCGAGTAAGGACATCACATTATATCACTAGTACATAAGCAAATGTTGGTAGAAAATCAAAACAACTAATGGAGTGCTAAATTTAAACCAATACATTTATTAAAAATAAAACAATTTACCCTTCACTTACCACTAGAGAATTTATGAAAACAAATTATAGAAGCAATAATATCATACAGATTATAACTTCATGCACGATCAGCAACACAAAACATATCATAAATTCACATTCATTAACAATAAACTAAATTATAACTGTTTCTCGTTTCACCAGCCTACTAGTATCCATGGGGATCCATAGGGATGTCCCTGCTACACGAGAATCCTTTCTCTTAACAATCTTAATTTCAGAGCCGTCCTCATACCCAGTCCGGTATGAGCACTGAGATATTAAACCTCAATACCCCGTCTAGTATGAGGGTGAAGCGGCCATCCCCATACCCCGTCCGGTATGAGTGCTAAATGACTAAGTCTCCATACCCCGTCCGGTATGAGACAATGTTCACAGTAGGGTTTCCTATGAACCCGGTCCGTCCACTATCTTCCAGAATATCTAATGAGGCTGTCATCTTATCTGTTTATTAGATCACATCCCTTTCTTGTTTTTCCTTAGTCTCCGTTACCAAATCAAACATAATCACATAAATAAATAAACATGCATCCGGTAATGCAATCATATCTTCAATTCCAAAATCAAACAGTGGTCAAGTAAGGCAGTAATACATGTATTTAAACTATAAAATATATAAACCAGATACCATCATGCTTTTACACTGTAAAATAAATCAACAGAAATCAATAGAGAATAATTTTTGATTCAGGCTCCATTAGCAATCCGTAATTAATTATTCACATCTATTTAATTTGTACAAAGACCGAATTATTATTTATTCAACTTCAATCTATGATAGGAAATAGGGTGAGGGGTCCTTACTTGATTTGATGCCGAAAAGCTAAATGATTACTGCGCCTATGGCCGATTCTTGGGTTCCCTAAATTTTTTTCAAGAACTAAAATGCGCTTACGGTACCTACAAATGTCCTAAATAAACCCAAAAATTGTTCCTAGGGCCTACTCGACTAATTTTAAAAATCCGGTACGGCGGCTCCGCCATGCTCCGGCGACGGTGCTGCCGCATTGAGTAGACCGTTTTTGGCTGTTTTTAGTCGAATTTGGACGATTTTACATCGATTCTTGCGAGCATACATGCTAAAAGGCCTCGGTGGGCCGAAAAAACATAAAAAATTGAAACTCATCGGCAGCGGGGCTCTCTGGTGTGGTGGCTCCTCCAGCTCACGTTACAGTTGGGTATTTTTCTTCGATCAACTTGCAGAGAGGAAAATAGTGATCACAACGGTAGAAAAATTACACGAAACGAGAATCAGAAAGGGCCTCATTGGAGGCGGTTTGTAAAATTTCTCGCAGCGGCACTGCCGGGCTTCGGCTGTATTTGTCGGCCAATTGGCCGGTTCTTTCACTCCGATTTGGCCATAAGTGTGTTTAAAATTGAATTTCGTACAAAAAAAAGAAATTTTTTACCTTTTTTAGCAGTCGAAAAAGGTTTCGGTGCGGCGGCGGGTGGCGGCGGTCAGCTCCCCAGCGACTGGGTTATCTTCTCTGGCGAGGGGTTCTGGCGGCTAGGGTTAGAGTTTGGGTGTGGATGGGGTTATTTATACCTATCGACTTTTGATCTGGGACGTCCATTGCTTTTGATCTAGACCGTCCGATCGCGATTAAATAAGGAGTGAATCTAGACCGTTCATCGCGATTTAATCTGGACTGTCCGTGCGTGATTCAATCTGGGTTGTCCGTGCGCGCGGGAACAGACCTCAGCCGTTCAATCACACGCACGTGAATCACCCTTGTGGCTCCCCCCGCGTGGCCTCCTGCGTTAGCGCCTCTGCCACTTGGCACGTCCTGGTTTGTCGAGACTGCTGACCGGGCATCTAATGTGGTATGATTTTTCTAAATTGTGTTTTGAGCTCAGATTTCTTATTTTTCTTTTAAAAATACCCCGAGAGCTCGAATTTTCACTACTTTTTCCCAAAATTGTTTTCAATTTAATCCTTAACAAATTTTTACACCTTTTTTCATTAAATTAAAATAAAATAAAATAAATAACTATATTTATTAAAAAAATAAAAAATAAAAATAAAAAAAATGTTGGGTGTTACAACTCTCCCCCTTTAAAAGAAATTTGGTCCCTCAAATTTGTCTCTCACTCTCAATCGAATAGCTGAGGATACTGGGTTTTAAAATCTGATTCTAGCTCCTATGTAGCCTCCCTCGGTGTGTGGTTCTGCCATACGACCTTTACAAAGGAAATTTTTCGATTGTTGAGTAATCTGCTCTTTCAATCCACAATACCGACTGGTACTTCCTCGTAGGATAAATCTTCCTAGAGTGGAAGAGGCTTGTGGGCTAAGACATGAGAGGAGTCCGGGTTGTACTTACGTAGCATGAACACATAAAATACATTGTGGACCTTAGAAAGTTCTAGAGGTAGTACTAGTCTGTAGGCAGCGGTACCAATCCTGTCTAAGACTTCAAATGGTCCAATAAATCAGGAGTTCAGTTTCTCCCTCCTACCGAACCTACTGATTACCTTGAAAGGAGTGACCTTAAGGAACACCCGATCGCCTTCCTCAAATTCTAAATCTCTCCTCCGGGTGTCCGCATAACTCTTCTGCCTGCTTTGAGCTGTTTGAATATTCTTCCTAATCTTAACTATTTTGGATGTAGTCTCCTCTACCAGATCTGGGCCGAACAGTTTTCTATCGCCCACTTCTTCCCAACAAATCGGTGATTTGCATGGGCACCCATATAACGCCTCATACGGTACCATGTCAATACTCGTTTGGTAGCTGTTGTTGTAGGTGAACTCTATCAGGGTAGATGGTCATCCCAATGGCCCTCGAAGTCAAGGACACAAGTTCAGAGCATATCCTTAAGTATACAGATTGTCCTCTCTGACTGTCCATCAGTCTGAGGGTGGAATGCAGTACTGAGGGACAGCTTCGTTCCCATGCCTTTTTGAAAACTACTCCAAAACCGAGAAGTGAACCTAGGGTCCCTGTTGGACACCACTGTCACTAGCACTCCATGCAATCTGACTATTTTCCATATATACATTCTTGCTAACTTATCCAAAGGACCAGTCATCCTGATGGCCAAGAAGTGGGAAGACTTGGTAAGCTAGTCGACAATTACCCAGATGGCATCATGTCCTGAGTGTGCCTTAGGTAATCTTGTCACGAAGTCCATAGTGATATGTTCCCACTTCCATTTTGGGATCGGTAATGCCTGAAGTAGCTCGCTTAGGCACTGATTCTCTGCCTTGACCTACTGACATACCAAACACTTAGAAACAAAGTCAGCTATATCTTTTTTCATCCCGCTCTACCAAAATTGGGGTCGCATACTTTGGTACATTTTAGTGCTTTTGGGATGCATGGTAAACTTTGAGCTATGGGCCTCTGTTATGATGTCTCTCTTTAACTCACTCTCACCTGGAACACACACCCTGTCCTGGAACCTGAGTAACCCATCGGTGAAGACTCAAAATTCTGTGCTAACTCCATGTTCTGCATCTTTCTTGAGGGCTACTAGGGCAGAATTTGCGGATTGAGCTTCTCTTATTCTCTAGACTAACTCCGACTGAATGGTCAGATGACCCAAACATGTGACTCTCCTCAAGTCCTAAAACCGAACCTATTGTGTGGCCCCAATCTGCTTGCATTCTGAAACCATCAAATGGGCTAATGTACTAGCACTTTTTCTGCTGAGTGCATCGGCTACCACGTTGCCCTTCTCCGGATGATACATGATGTCACAATCATAGTCCTTAAGAAGTTCTATCTACCTTCTCTGACGCATGTTGAGATCCTTTTAAGTGAATATGTATTTCAAACTCTTGTGATCGGTATAGATCTGAAAGGTCTCTCCATATAAATAATGGTGCCAAGTCTTCAAGGCATGTATGATTGCGACAAGCTCTAAGTCATGGGTGGGATCATTTGTCTCATGACTCTTTAACTGTCTGGACCCATAGGCTATGACCTTTCCATGTTGCATTAAAACACAACCCAGGCCTAAATAGGAGGCATCACTGTAAACTGTATATCCCTCCGATCCACTCGGTAAGGCCAGCACAAGTGCAGTAATCAACATCTTCTTTAGTTCTGAAAAACTTCTTTCACAGTCCTCATTCCACTCAAACTTGACATTTTTCTTTGTGAGTCAGGTCAGGGGAGCAGCTAGACTAGAAAATCCTTCAACAAACCTACGGTAATAGCCCGTCATTCCCAAAAAGCTACGGATCTCTTTAAATGATGTTAATTTCTCCCAGCTGAGCACCGCTTCAACCTTTTCAGGGTTCATTGATACTCTATCCTTTGATATGATGTGTCCCAGGAAGGTGGTCTGCTCAAGTCAAAATCCACACTTACTCAACTTTGCATACAACTTCTTTCCTCTAAGAACCTGTAAAACCTGAGCTAGATGGTGAGCATGTTCCTCTCTGCTTTTTGAATAAACCAGGATGTCATCGATGAACACGATAACAAATTGATCCAAAAATTGTCTGAAGACCCTGTTAATCAAATCCATGAAGATGGTTGGGGCATTGCTTAGCTCAAATGGCATGACCAGGAACTCATAGTGTTCGTACCTGGTTCGAAAAGCTATCTTGGAGATGTCTTATGCCCTGATTTTCACCTGATGGTAACCTGAACGTAGGTCTATTTTGGAGAAGACCTACACACCCTGCAACTGATCGAAGAGGTCATCAATCCTAGGAAGAGGATACTTGTTCTTGATTGTGACTATGTTCAATTCTCTGTAATCAATACATAGCCTCAACATTCCATCTCCCTTTCTGGAAAAAGTGACTCCGGCACCCCAAAGGGACACACTATGCCTGATAAAACCACTGTCCTACAATTTAGTGATCTATTTCCTCAATTCCTCCATCTCAGCACGGCTCATGTGGTAGGGAGCAACCGAAATAAGCTGGGTGTTTGGCTGTAGGTCTATGGTGAATTCGACTTCCCTATCCACTGGCAGTTCGGGTAGTTCATCCAAAAACACATCTGAAAAGTCTTGGACTACCAAAATCTCTTGAATATAATTCTTTTTCTTTGGTTTGCCTAGTTAGAGAAAACAGTAGGGTTAAAGTACTCGACAAATAAAAAAACTTGCCATCAAGGAATAAGTACTAAATGATGTTATTAATTTGTAAATGGCTCCTCATTAGGAGGATTGAATACAACCTTCTTCCTAAAATAATTTATGGTGGTGTGATACACTGCTAGCCAATTCATTCTTAAAATTATATCAAAATCCCCCATGTCTAATTATATTAGATCCACACTCAATTTTTTATCTTCTATCTCTATGACACAAGCCTTGTAGACAGCTTCTCTCAATAGTGTCATACTCCCAGCAGTAGACACAAACAACATAGAATCAAGTTTATCAGGTAATACATTAAATTTTGATGCAAAAATAGGTGAAACAAATGAATGCGATGCACCAGTGTCAATCAAAACATGAGCAAGATAGTTACAGATAGTGTACATACCCTGTACCACGTCCGGGTTGGCTTCAGCATCCTGCTGGGTGAGATTGTAAGCCCTGCCTTGGATAGGAGGTCTGCCCTAATTCTGTTCCTTGGGCACTCTCTCGCATAATGTTGGGCACTACCATATATGCAACAGATGTTGTTGAGGCAATAGTAGGGCCGGTTCCCATGATCCCTGCCGTAATGCTGACAGATCTTATCACGTCCTGCCACTGGAGCCTGAGGGGGAGCCTGGATCACCAGCCTAGGCCTCTTGTTCTGTTGGACAGGAGCAGTAGGTGCTGGTCTGCAGGGTGGAGCTGAGGGTCTGAGGTTCCCTGCTGCCTAAGAGAGGGTGTGGAAGCTCCTCTTGACCAGCTGAGCCTTGGCCAGAATGGCCGAATAAGTCCTGAGATCCAGCACAAATAAATGCTGCCTGATCTCTAGGCGGAGGCCCCACTGGAACCTCCTAGCCTTCTTGCTCTCATCCAACAATGTCTCAAGGGAGTATCAGCCCAACTCCAGGAATTTACAAGCATATTCTGATACAGTCATGTTCCTCTAGACCAACTGGACAAACTCCAACTCCTTCAGATGTCGAAGATACTCTGGGAGGTACTCTGCATAAAAGGCTGCTAGGAACTGTTCCCAAGTAACTAGAATAGGCAGGGTGGTCTGTTTGAGTTCCCACCAGTGGTTTGCTTCTCCCACTAGCATGTAGGTAGCAAGGGTGACCTTCTGCTCATAAGTCACCCCTAAGGTCTTGAAGGCCTTCTCTGTCTCTGCCAACAAGTACTCGGCATCATCAAAAAAGGATCTCCCTACAAAAGTAGATGGGTTTAGTCTCTTGTACCTCTCTATGTAGCCTGGGTCAATCGTGGGAGGAATTGGGTCCCGTGGAAGAGGGACTGGGCCAGGCTGAGGATAGACTGGGGGGCCCTATGGTGTTACTTGCTAATACGATGGGGGCACAAGATTGTACTGTGGCGGTACTATGGCTGAGGCATCGGATCATAATGCGGAGGGGCCGGGTGGTACTGTGGAGGAGTAGAGTCGTACTGGGGTGGCTCGAGATCCTCTCGCTGCAGTGGTGGCTCAAACTATGGCACCGGGGTAGGGTCAGGTAGCTCCCTCCTCTCCTCTCGGCCCTGTTAGGCAGCAATGAGTCTCTCCAACATCTCAAATATCCTGTCAACATCTTCCCTAAGTGAACCATTTCGGGCTGCTCAATTTAGTGGGGGTTTTCCTCTCCTCATCTCTTTGTACCTGCATTTCACAAGGAAGAGTTGAGTAATAATTTATTGGTTTGGTGTTTCTCTAAGTATCATTGTGTAAGGGACGGGTCCAAGGAGCACAGCTCTGATACCAACTATAACGACCCCAGAAATCCAAAAAAAAATACAATAATTTAAGTACGGAAGCAAAATAAAAGATTAAGGTTTACATCCCATACACAATAACTTAAAAGTACTAAACAAACATCACAGAATGAATTATTTGAAAGAAACACGAGAAATAAGAAAAGTGAAGGAGAATATAAAGTATCTAGCATCTACTCGCAATCTTCTTACAGATCGGGCTCAGGAAACAGGTCCTCTTAATATGAAATATTTAAATAAAGGATGAGGTACACTAGCCCAGTAACGACATCACACTATATCATGGGTACAAAAGCAAAGGTTGGTAGAAAATCAAAACAAATAATGGAGCACTAAATTTAAACCAATACATTTATTAAAAATAAAACAATTTACCTTTCACTTACCATTGGGGAATTTATGAAAACAAATTATAGAAGCAATAATATCATACAGATCATAACTTCATGCACGATCAACAACATAGAACATGTCATAAATTCACATTCATTAACAATAAACTAAATTATAACTGTTTCTCGTTTCACCAGTCTACTAGTATCCATGGGGATCCATAGGGGTGTCCCTGCTACACGTGAATCTTTTTCCTTAATAATCTTAATTTCAGAGCCATCCCCATACCTCGTCCAGTATGAGTGCCAAGACATTAAACCTCAATACCCCGTCTGGTATGAGGGTGAAGTGGAAGTCCCCATACCTCGTCCGGTATGAGCGTCAAATGACCAAGTCTCCATATCCCGTCCGGTATGAGACAACATTCACAGTAGGGTTCCCTATTAACCCGGTCTGTTCACCATCTCCCAAGATATTTAGTGAGACTGTCATCTTATTTGTTTATTAGATCACACCCCTTTCCTGTTTTCCCTTAGTCTTCATTACCAAATCAAACATAATCACATAAACACATAAACAAATAAACATGCATCCAGTAATGCAGTCATATCTTAAATTCCAAAATCAAATAGTGGTCAGGTAAGGCATAATACATGCATTTAAACTATAAAATATATAAATCAGATACCATCATACTTTTATACTGTAAAATAAATCAACAGAAATCAATAGAGAACAATGTCAGATTCAAGCTCCATTAGCAATCCGTAATTAATTATGCACATCTATTTAATTTGTACAAAAGACTGTATTATTATTTATTCAAACTTCAAACCTATTATAGAAAATAAGGTGAGGGGTCCTTACTTGATTTGACACCGAAAGGCTAAATGGTTATTGCGCCTACGGGTGGTCCCTAGGTTCCTTGAACTTTTCTTCGGGAACTAAAACGCGCTTACAGTACCTACAAATGTCCTAAATAAATCTAAAAATCAGTCCCAGGGCCTACTCAGCCAATTTTAAAAATTCGGTGCGGCGGCTTCACCGAGCTCCAGCGACGGTGCCGCCACCCGCAACGGTGGTCTGCCTCAGGTCGACTGTTTTCGGCCAATTTTGGCCAAATTCTGTTAATTTTACATCGACTCCTGCAAGAATACATGCTAAAGGGCCTCGGTGGGTCGAAAAAATACGAAAAATTGAAACTCACCGGCGGCAGGGCTCTCCGGTGCGGCGGCTCCTCCGACTCACATTACGGTTGGGTGTTTCGCTTCGGTCAACCTGCAGAGAGGAAAACGGTGATCACAACGGTGAAAAAATACACGAAACGGGAATCGGGAAGGGCTTCATCGGAGGTAGTTTTTAAAATTCCCTGCGGCGGCGCAGTCAGGGTTTGGCGATAT
>NW_019014322.1:0-14305 GCF_000150535.2 Carica papaya | reverse complement strand
CGGTCGCCAAACGAGGTAAAAATTCTACCCTTTGCTCAGAATTCGATTTTAAACCCACCTATGGCCAAATTAGAGCGAAAGCACCGGCCAATTGGCTGAAAAACACAGCCGAAGCCCAACGGCGCCGCCGTGGAGTGTCTCAGTTTTTGCCTCCGATGAGGCCCTTCTTGATTCCCGTTCGATGTGTTTTTTCCATCTTTGTTATCACCGTTTCCTCCTCTACAGGTTGACCGGAGCAAAACACCCAACTGCGACGTGAGCCAAAGGAGCTGCCCCACCGTCGGTAAGTTTCAATTTTTTGTATTTTTTCAGCCCACCGAGGGCCCTAAGTATATTTTCTCGCAGGAACCGATGCAAGTTTTGCTGAATTCGGTCGAAAATGGCCGAAAACAGCCAACCCGAGGCGGATCACTGCTGCTCGCGGTGGCACTGTCGTCGGAGCATGGCGGATCGCCGTGCCAGAATTTTGAAATTGGCTGAGTAGGCCCTGGGTCTGATTTTTGGGTTATTTGGGACATGTGTAGGTACTGTAAGCATGTTTCAGATCCCGAAAAAAAATTCAAGGAACCTAGGGACTGCCCGTAGGCGCAGTGAAAATCTAGTTTTCGGCGTTAGATCAGGTAAGGACCCTTCACCCTATCTCCTATCATAGAATGGAAGTTTGAATAAATGATAATAATGTATTTTGTACAAATTAAATAGATATGCGTAATTAATTACGGTTGCTAATGGAGTCCGAACCAGACATATTTCTCTGTCAATTCCTGTTTGATTTATTTTACAGTTTAAATGCATTATGGTATCGGGTTTATTTATTCTATGATTTTGAATGCATGAATCACTGCTTACTTCACTACTATTTGATTTTGGGAATCTAAGATATACTTGTTTTGTTGGATGCACGTTACTTGTTTATGTATTCATGTTTGAGTTGGTAATGGGGACTAAGGATAAATAGAAAAGAGGTGTGATTTGCTAAATGGATAAGATGACAGCCTCACTAGATATCCTAGGAGATGGTGGACGGACCGGGTTCATAGGGAACCCTATGGTGAACGTTGTCTAATACCGGACGGGGTATAGAGACTTTATGGTTTTTGCGCTCATAACGGATGAGAGTATGGGGACGGCCCGCTTCACCCTCATACCGGACGGGGTATTAAGGTTTATTATTTTGGCGCTTATACCCGACAGGGTATGGGGATGGCCCTAGAATTAAATTTGCTAAGGAGAATGGTTCACGTGTAGCGGGGACCCCTATGGATCCCCATTGATACTAATAGGCTGATAAAAAGGGGTAATTGTTGTTTGATGATTTGAATATAAAAGTATGATATATATTATGTTACAGATTATATATGAATTCATGATATTTATAATGTTATTGTTAATAGGTTGTTTTTATAAATCTCACTGCGGTAAGTGGACAGTAAATGGTTTGATTATTGATAAATGAATTTGTTTAAATCTACTGCTCCATTAGTTGTTTTAATTTTCTACCAACCTTTGCTTTTGTGACGGTGATTAGTGTGATGTCCTTACGGGGCTAGTGTAGCTCATTCTTTATTTAATCATTTCAGATTAGGAGGACCTGGTTCCCGAGCCCGATCCACAAGAAGACGACGAGTAGATGCTAGATACCTTATAGTTTCTTTTATTTTTCTTAATTCTCGTATTTCTTTTAGAGAACTTATTTCGTGATATTATTTAGTACTTTTAAGTTATTATGTAAGGGATATTAATCTTAATCTTTTATTTCACTTCTGCACTCAGATTATTATATATATTTCCTTTTGAATTTCCGAGGCCGTTACATGATATGTTAGTGTCACTTAGCGATGTACTATTATGGCCAAATTTGATACTTTTTTCAGTTTTGTATGTCTGGTTTTCCCATTTAATGAGGGGGATCCTTACTGCCTCTCATTAATAGTAGTACAAATGACACCACGCAATAAAAATCTTATGTAAACCTAAAATATTAAGTATATGAATATGTGAATGTATATATGAAATATGATCTAAATCTTATATAAAATCTAATATGAATTTGATATAAAATCTCATTTGAATCTGATATGAACTCATATTTGAATATTATATGAAATTGATATATTGGAATCCATTCTAAGAAATGGATGAATATGAATATGACGTGTAGGAGTTTGTTTTTGGGAATTAGATGAATCAGCATGGAAGTAGGAAAAACTTTGATAGATAAAGACTTATATAGGAATCTATTGTAAGCAAGAAATGACAATTTGTAATAAACGTGGATAAACAAAAGAGAAGGTGAGGAGATTAATAACATACGTGAATAAAAGGAAAAATAAATCTGAAACAAACATAACAAAACAAGATCCAATAAGAATAAGGTACATAAATAACATGTGTATAGAATTCATAATAGAATGCTATGTAAAATAGTTAGATCCTATTTTGTCATGTTTGTTTCTACTTGATGTTTTTCTTAAATGAAAGCTACATATGTTTTATCTACTTGTGTGAATACATGTGTGCATGAAATTGACCCCAATTCACACCCCGTATTTAAGATTAAAAAATATTCAGAGTAAGTTCAGAATTAGTAGGAGATATGGAAAAGAGTCTCAATTTTATACTGTAAGTAGGGATTAAATTAGGAAATTATTTGTCAATAATTTTATGATGCCTCATGCATTTCAGATTTTGATAATTAATTTGTTACAAGGGATGTGTAATAATGTATAAAACTGCTGCATGTGATTAGATTTTCATTTATTCCACTATTTAAAAATTGTGTGCAAACATCTTTGTCCCCCAAAATAGGGCAGGGGCCTTATAGGTTCTCATACAAAATACTTCTATTACAAATGGTATCTACTTTCTCTTCTTGAATTTCTAAAAAAAAGATTTATTATTCTTTGTTAGAATTTTTATTTGCTAACAAATATACGTAAATTTTTTCTTGAAAATAATTATATTTGGGTAAATAATAAACTATAAAGTTGTAGGTACTTATATAAAAAAAGACTCTCAAAATATCAAAATTGTATCTTTTGTAAAAAAAAGAAATAAAAAAGAACAACATTATTATTTTTTTTTTAAAAATAAATTAATTAATAACATACAAATTCATGGAGATCTTTTCTATTCCAAAAGAAGAAAAAAGGAATGACAAATATTTTTAATATTTAATAATAATAATAATTAATAAATTAGATAATATTTTCATATGTTTTAGGAAAAATCTTATAAAAATAAGCAAGGCACAAAAGAAACTACCTTCTACTACATTTATTAGTTGATTATCTTATCACTTATGCTAGTATTAAGATTATGTTTTCTCAATATTGATAAATGTGCAGGGACCGTAGCTATTTATTGTTTATTGATTGTTAAACTATTAATCACTAACAAGATATGTCAAAGTAATTTGAAAACTCCTTGCCACAACTGACTCTTATAGAGATTGGAACCACACTTAATTAGCTTGTCTTTGAAACTAATATGAAATTCTGTAATGACTAATCTTTCATTGCAGTCTACTAGATATTTTGAATCTCTAGATTCTATCTTAAACCTTTGTTATTTATATAAAAATGAAAATGAAATTTGTGGCAATTTATTTTTCAAGTTTCACATATCTATTGAATATATTTTAAATGAGTTTCAAATTAGGAAAGTTAAACTGTAATATCCGGGCCCGAAATTTGTCATGAGATTAATTTTAAAAATATATATACATATATAAAAATATAAATTTTAAATTTATAAATATTTATTTAATGTAAAATTAGGAAAAAAATTGGTGGATGATGAAATTGAAAATAATTTTGTGAAAAGAGGTAAAAATTTGGGTTTGTGGAGTATTTTCGAAAGAAAAATTAGAAACTTAGAGTCAAAATGCAATTAAAGGAAATTGTGCCACGTAAAACCACCCAATCAGCAGTCTCGACGAATCAGAGTGTGCCGCGTGGCAAGGTGCGCTGACTTGATGCCACGCGAGAGGCCACGCTGGCAATCCGCGTGCCCACGATCAGACGACCTGGATGCATTCCTGTGAGTGTGGATGGTCCGGATCCATATCCTCCTCATGCGTGATTGAATGGTCGTGATTAACGCGATGAACAGTCCAGATTCGTTCCCTCTTTAAACGCGATCGTATGGTTCAGATCAAATCACGATGAACTGCCCAAATTTAAGGAAGACAAGTATAAATATCTTACTTCACACCAAACTCAAACCCTAGCTGCCAGCCCCCCCGCCGGAGAAGAAGAACCAGTCGCTGGAGAAAGGAGCCGACCGTCGTGCCCTGCCGCGCTAGAACCACCTCCAACTGCCAAAAAAGTTAAAAATTCTCCTATTCGCTCGAAATTTGATTTTAAATGCCCCCATGGCCAAATTGGAGTAAAAAGAGTGGTAGATAAGACAAAAACTATGAGTAAAGTCCGGTGACACAACGGAAAAAACTAAAAATCGCCTCTGATGAGCCCCTTCCCGTTTTTCATTTCCCGTTTCGTGCGATTTTTCTACCATTGTGTTCACCATTCTGTTTTCTATAAGTTGACTGAAGAAAAACACCCAGCCGCGAAGGCGAGTCGGCGGAGTCGCCACACCGAAAAATTATGCCGCCAGTAAATTTTTATTTTTTGACTTTTTTCAGCCAATCGAGGCCCCTTAATGTATTTTCTCATAGGGACGAGTATAAAATCATTTGAAAATGGCCAGTCCAAGGCAAACCGAAGCACGACGGTGCTGCCGTGCCAAAATTCTAAAATTGGCCTGAAAAGATTTTTAACACCGATTTTGGATTTTTTGGAATATTTCTAGGTATGCGAAGCATGCTTTAATCTTCATAGAAAAATTCAAAAAACCCGAGGACTACCGTAGACGCAGTAGAAAGTTCAGTGTTTCGAACACCGATTCAGATAAGAATCCTTCACCTTATTCCCTATTATGGAATTGAATTTTAATTATCAATAATACAGTATTTTGTATAATTTAGAAAATTTCGAGAATTAATTAAAGGTTACCAATGGATTCAAAACTGGTTATTTATTACTGTTTGTCATTTTTTAACTAATTGTTTAATTTTATAGTTTTAAATGCATGATAATACTCTGGAGTTGGTAAGATGATTCAGTTGTATTTCTTTGATGCATGTATTGCTTCTCTTACATGATTTATAGTTAAATTATGAAACTGAAAATTAAATATAAACGAAAAATTAATTGGTTAAGTGAATGAATGAATGATAGCCTTACTGGATATCTTGGAAGATGGTGAAAGGACTGGGTACATAGGGAACCCTAACGTGAATATCGCCTCATACCGGACGGGGTATTGAGAGATAGTATTTTGGCGCTTATACTGGACGGGGTATGGAAAGGCCGGTTAGTTGACAAGGTTGGATGTTGGTTTATGCATGTGGAACATCCTTATAGAACCCCATGGATACCAGTAGGCAAATAAAAAGATAAAGTTGTTGTTCTTACTTACTTGAATATGAGATTATGATGTTGTTGAGCTATTGTTTCTATAGGTCAGTTTTGGAAATCTAGCAACAGTAAGTATGCAATAAATGGTTTTACTTATGATAGATGAATTTACTTAAATTAAGAGTTTCATTAGTTGTTTTTATGATTTTTACCAACCTTCATTTCTGTATCGGTGAGTAGTGTGATATTTTTACTGGGCTAGTGTAGCTCACCCTTTCATTAACTATTTTAGATCAAGAAGACTAATATCCAGACCCCGATCAACAAGGGGGTTGTGAATAGTTCACCACTCGGACTCCCTTCAAAGGCGAGTAAAGGTCGTCCTATAATATCTAATTGTTTACTTTTTATTTATTTCTTAATTTTTCGCTTATTTTTTTAGAAAGGTCATTCTCATAGTCCTATTGGGTATCATAATTATTGTGTAAGGAATGTAAACCCTAACTCTATTATTTTTCTTCCGCATTCAATTTATAATTTATTCCCTTTTAAGTTTTGGATCGTTACAGTTGGTATCAGAGCCGCGTTCCTCGGAACTATTTCTTACACAAAAACCTTAGGAAACACAAAAAAAAAATGAATTATCCCTCAACAATTCCTTGTGAAATGCAGGTACAGATAGATGAGGAGAGGAAGATCCTCACTAAACTGAGCAGCCCAATGGAGTTCACTTCGAGAGGATGTTGACCAACAATTTGAAATGCTAGAGAGACTCATCACTGCCTAGCAAGCCTGGGAGGATAGGAGGGAGCTACCTAACCCTTCCCCGCTGCCATAGGTTGAGCCACCCCTACAGTAGGAGAATCTTGAGCCACCCCGATATGACCCTGCTTCTCCATAGTACCATCCGACACCATCACAGTATGGTCCAATGCCCCAATTGCATCACCCAGCACCATTATAGTATAGCCCGGTGCCCTAACCGCATCACTCGGTACCACCACAACACAATCTGGTGCCTCCACCGTATCATCTAATACCACCACAGGGCCATCTCGTCCATCCCTAGCACAATCCAGTCCCTCTTCCATGGGATCCAGTTCCTCTGATGATGGACCCAAGCTACATTTAGAAGTATAAAAGACTAAACCCATCTACTTTTGCAGGAGCATCCTTTTTTGAAAAGGTCAAGTACTAGTTAGCTGAGAAAGAGAAGGCCTTCACGACTTTAGGGGTGATTCCCGAACAGAGAGTCATACTTACCTTTATACTGGTGGGGGAGGCAGGCCGTTGGTGGAAACTCAAGTAGGCCGCCCTGCCTGTTCCAGTCACTTGGGAACAGTTCTTGATGGCCTTCAATGCAGAGTACCTCCCAGAGCATCTCCGACATCTGAAGAAAATAGAGTTTGTACACCTAATCTAGGGTAATATGATTGTATCAGAATATGCTCGAAAGTTCCTAGAGTTGGGTCAGTATTCCCCTGAGTTCCTAGTCATGCCATTTGGACTAACCAACGCACCAGCTATCTTCATAGATTTGATGAACAAGGTTTTTAGACAATTTCTAGATCAGTTCATCATTGTATTTATCAATGATATCCTGATATATTCAAAAAGTAGAGAGGAACACGCTCACCATCTGACTCAGGTTTTGCAGGTTCTTAGAGAAAAGAAGTTGTATGCAAAATTGAGTAAGTGTGGGTTCTGTCTCAAGCAGACTACCTTCCTAAGGCACATTATATCAAGGGATGGAGTGTCAGTGAACCCTGAAAAAGTTGAGGCAGTATTTAGCTGGGAAAAAATGACCTCTTTCAAGGAGATTCGTAGCTTTCTAGGGATGGCAGATTATTACCGCAGGTTTGTGGAAGGGTTTTCTAGCCTAGCTGCTCATCTAACTCAGCTCACAAAGAAGAACATCAAGTTTAAGTAGAACGAGGACCGTAAAAGGAGTTTTTCAGAACTAAAGAAGTGGTTGACTACTGCACCTATCTTGGCATTGCTGAGCGGGACATGTGGATATACAGTTTATAGTGATGCCTCCTACCTGGGGTTGGGCTGTGTTTGATGCAGCATGGGAATGTCATAATGTATGGGTCCAGGTAGTTAAAGAGTCATGAGAAAAACTACTCCATCCATGACTTAGAACTTGTCGCGATTATCCATGTCGTGAAGACTTGGTGCCATTACTTGTATGGGGAGACTTTTCAGATCTATACAGACCATAAGAGCTTGAAACATATATTCACTCAAAAGGATCTCAATATGCATAAAAGAAGATGGATAGAACTCCTCAAGGACTATGATTGCAGCATCTTGTATCATCCAAGTAAGGCAACGTGGTAGCTGACGCACTCAGCAGAAAAAATACAGATATATTAGCTCACCTAATAGTTTCAAAATACAGGGTAATACAAGTTGCACAACAGGTACAACTTTAGGACCTAAAGAGGGTTACAAGCTTGGCCCACCTGACTATTTAACCTGAATTGATCCAGAGAATAAAGGAAGCTCAATCCGCCGATTCTACCCTAGAAGCCCTCAAAAAAGATGTAGAATAAAGAGTAAATCCAAAATTTCGAGTCTCTACCGATATGTTGCTTAGATTTCAGGATTGGGTGTGTATTCCATGTGACAATGAGTTGAAAAGGGACATCATGACAGTGGCTCATAGCTCAAAGTTTGTCATACATCCCAGAAGTACTAAGATGTATCAAAGTAGTTTAATTAATTAAGAGCTCCATTAGTTATTTTTATGATTTTTACCAACCATCATTTCTGTATTGGTGAGTAGTATGATATTCTTACTGGGCTATTGTAGCTCACCATTTCTTTAACCATTTCAGATCAAGAGAACCAATATCCAAATCCCGATCAATAAGGGGGTTGTGAATAGTTCACCACCCGGACTCCCTTTAAATGCTAGTGAAAATCGTCCTAGGATACCTAATTATTTACTTTTCATTTATTTCTTGATTTTTCGTTTGGTTTTTTAGAAAGATCATTCTCGTAGCCCTATTGGGCATTTTAAATTATTGTGTAAGGAATGTAAACCCGAACTCTATTATTTCACTTCCGTATTCAATTTATAATTTATTTACTTTTAAGTTCCGGGTTGTTACATAAACTTTCACACCACAAATGATTTTTTATTTTACCTTTTGTATATATAAGAACTTAAGACCATCTTTTTAGATTTTGGAGAAAATTATTTGTGCATGCTTCTATTACAATCGATCTTTTTCATGTACTTTGGCGATGCAAAATGAAGGTAGATATTGAAATATAATAACATGGAATTGACTTTTTTTTAGATAAAAATTTCTTCCTCGATCTCATATTAATAGTTTTTCTACTATGTCATTTGCTAGCCTTAATATTAGGTTGAATTTTTTATAAAATTATTCATTAGATTTTGCCTATTTTCCAATCCATTATTGTGCGACTTTCAATATCGCTCATTGGCTTTTAGTAGTATCACCAAAAGTTTGATAATGGTACATTTTTTCATAATATTATATTTATGATTTTTTTAATATGATGTGGTCTCAGTTCTTTTTTCACATATTGTTTATGGATGATCTTTGTTAATTTAGTAGTTATGCATTATCATCTTTCACTATATTATGATGAATTCTCCTTACCTATCATTACATATTAGCCAATATGATAGAAAATATTGTTTCAACAAAAATTTTTACTTGTTAGAGCTAGGTAGTTGTCATTAATTTTTGAATATTGTTAGCAAACTTTCTCAAAGGAAGTATACTAAGATATGCATAAAAGAGATTGTTATGTATGTCTTTTCATGTGTTATCGTTGTATTCGTGCTTCATGGGTTTGCAATCACTTAAAATGAATTTTATCATATTTGTTGTACTGCACTTGAGTTGTAATATATCATATATAGATTATCGAGATATCTTATGATGATGTTAAACTATTGAAAATAACTTGTATTACTAATTTTAAAAAAATCAAACAATAAATATGAACTTTTTTTATTTTAAAAAGATATTTCCCTACCTTAATGATAATAATATTTACTTAAAACTAACAATATATAGTAACATAAATTATATATATTTTAATGATAAATATATATTTCTATTAATTCTTTAGCAAAAAGAAATAATTATTCATTTGTTTTCGATAAATAATTTACTTAAACTCATAACTATTTTTTAAAACAAAAAAGATTATTAATTTTAAACAACTTATAATATGTACTATTAATATCTTAACAAATGGAGGAAATTATACTTTTTTAGTAAATAGAGACCTAATCATTTTTTAATGATTGTCCAACTTATAATCTCTTAACAAAATAAATAAATTATATTCATACGTCATTTGTCATGTTATAATTAGGTATATAAAATTTTTTTTATTACAATTAGATTGTTAAGCTTATAAAATTATTTTAATCTATAATTTTAAAATTATAAAAACTTTGACTGAAAATAGTAATAATATTTTTTATTTTATTAATATTTTATTTTTAATAGAGTTTAAAAATTATAAATATTAAAAAAAGAACTTTAGAAAATACATATTTTATTTTATTCAAGTAATATATGACAATTACATATGCTTTAAGAAAGAAGGAAAGATTTCCAACAATTATTTTTGCTTTCAATTTTTCAAACTTAAACAAAATTAAATATTTTATATTATTTATTATGTTAATCAAGTCATAAAAAAGAAAATTTTTGTTATCTTTAAGAACACAATGTCGTTTGGTTCAACACCTTTCTTTAGGTCCTTGAGAATGATATCTCTAGTTCCACTCTAAACCATCTCTCTTCTCTCTGAAAATCTCTCCATTTCCTCATATTTCATTCCACAATCAAACTGAAACCTCAAACACCTTTGTTCCTTTCTTTTATGGTTCAGTTCTTTAACATGAAGCTTAATCACCATTTTTTTGCTGCTTTCTCTAAGAAAATTCCTAGGATTTTGAGGAATTAGAAATCTCAGTTTTGTTTGAATTTGCAGAATGGAGAAACCAACAATGAAATTGGGGATTAGAGTGATGAGACAACGAGATTTGGCGAGGGGAGAGAGTAACATACTTGATAGATTACAATACTTGATTAAAGACGCATCTGACCTCTCGTGAGGTGGCATTGTTTTATGGGTAAGTTTCTTTCACTCTCGGCATAACAGAGTTATTTTCCTACTAATTGTGCTCAATTTGTGTACTTCCGCTTTTGTTTATGAGAACATCGACAAACTAGTAAGTAGTACAACGAAATTACGTCAGTTGTTGTAGTGTTTATTGCAAAAAAAGAAGAACTAGAAAAACTATAGTGATATGGCTGTGGATAGATTTTACTGATTCTTTAGCTTTAGCAAATATTTATGGCTTTGGCCAAAACAGAGACGGATCAAAAATTGAATGATGCTAACTAGATGATAGTATGACGGGAATTAATATTCCTGATTATAAGTTTTAAAACTTACATTAGTATTTGTTTGTTTGTTATTAAGATAAATCCAATATGCTTGATTAGAAGTAATGATGTTAATTTGGAGTTATAGAGAGGTTGATCTTGTAGAGATTATGAGTGCCAACTTTTTTTGAGATTGAGCTTGGAAATGCTGGTGATTATGTGTTGTTATGATAGTGTGGGGATAGACGAAGGAGAAAAGAGACGAAGGAGAAGAGAGTGAAGGTAACACCTCATAGTACCTGGGCTGTGTTTATTCTTATATTCCTATAATCTTAAGTTTTATATAATTATTTATTTTTGTAAGAAGTTTTATTGATTTTGTTAATAGGAACCCATAATTAATTCTTATATTTTAAAGGAATTTTAGAAATAAATCAACTAATTACCATATATCTTCTCTATATATACCTGGAACCCCTTAAACTAAAACTCATCCTTGTAGCTTTTTCTTTTGATCTCCTCCCATGAGAGGCTAGGAGATAGAGGAGGAGAGGAAGGGGTAGTCTTGCTAAAAGTTTGTCTTTTGAGCTCTTCTTTATACGACTCCATCTCTCCTCCCCTTTCCCCATAGCCACTCATGTAACATATTACCATTTATCCTCTCTATTATACCTTGAAACCCCTTAACTTAAAACTCATCTCTGCAGTTTTTTCTTTTGATCTCCTTGCATGAGAGCCTAGGAGACATGGGAGAAGACTAAGGGGAGTCTTGCTAAAGTTCCCTTGTTTGGGCTCTTCTTTATAGGACTCTCTTTCTCTCCCCTCTATCTCCCTTATGACATCGTTGTCCTCATGCTTCTCTAAAAAGGAAGATAGAATTTCCTCATGATTGATTAGGAGATAGAGGGGGAGAGGTGGAGTCTTGCTAAGTATCCTTTATTTAGGTTATTCTTTGTGAGATTTTACCCTCCCTCTCTGTGTCTATAGCCTTTCATGAAATGTACATATCATTATTTTTTTTTTCAAAAAAAAAGATAATAAGTCTTTCTTAAGCTCTTTTTTTGTTTCTTCAGTAGGTTGATTGTGAGCATGAAATATTAAGAATGACGACGATGAGATCAAAAATGTGCTAGGTTGATGCCTAGTTATTGTTAAAGCAAAGAAAAAAAAAGGACAAGACATTTACGGTCATGTAGGAGAAAAAATAAAAAATCTTTGGTGAATCTTGCTTCAAGATTTCTTTTTTAAAAAACTTTTTATTAATCTATTTTCTTACCAAGAAAGCGTTCTAAGAATTAGGAATACAAAAAATATTATTTTCTTTCAAAGTTCTGGTCTGTAATATATTGTAAATTTAGTTTCCTTGGTATAAGAATATTTTCTTTTTTATGTAACAATTATCATTAAAATTTTTAGTGAAGAATTAGATCGTAGAATTTTTCGAACCTAGGAATATGTACAGCATAAGATTTGTCATGTGATGATAGCTGAGTTATATAATAACTTTTTGTCTTCCTTTGTGGGTTTTAAGGAAATTAGCTCCTTTTGCATTAGTAAATCTATCCAAACTACAGTTATAAATAAATTTTAAATAAAGTAATCTTGATATTCACAAAAGAAGGAAAAGAAAGATAATAGATTCACTTTATTCATTTATCTACATGCTGTTTAATATGTTCTAATAATTATCTGCAAATAGGTCAACTATAGGGAATTTATATTCTCTTTAACGATAGCGTTTAGAATTATGAAGCTAAACAAATATGATTTTTTATAAAAAAAATTCATTTATTCTATAATATTTTAAACTTTATTTCTTTGATGTAACAGTATTCAAGGTACAAATTTATTAAACTTCTTTGATGTACAATAATGCAAGAAGGGTCTCATGGAGAATAATGTTCAAGAACGATTATTATCAGAAGAAGACCAAGTGAAAATTACATGATTTTCATAGTTAAGAAGGATTATTATCAGGCAACCCTTCTCTCCAATTACTGGATATCCCAAAGTTCAAAAATT
The DNA here is from genome assembly GCF_000150535.2 of Carica papaya. Next base: position 1,470 of record NW_019014322.1, on the reverse strand, counting down.
TCTTCTTGATTTACTTGTTGGATTCAACATCAATATCCTTATCTTTCCATGAAGCATGTTGATCAATCTCAAGATTAATTTGTTACTTCTATGAGTTATAACAAGGAAAAAAATCTATAAACATAAGCAATAAAATTTTTATTCTAAAATTTAATTTTTTTCATAACTATGTATGTAATGAAAATATTATTTTTTACAAAAAATGATTATATAGAAGTAAAAATATTTTTAGTGTAAATATAAAAAAAGTATTACCCATATATCTAACAAAATTAACTCTGTTTAAAGTAAATTATTTTATGAGTTAATTTCATTTATAAAATTAAAATATGATATTATTATATGCAATAAATCAATATATTTTATCTGTATTTTATTACTTATTTATAAATACATATAACAATTTATACTTGTACATATGCATAAAATTGAGCATATGAACACATCCATGTAGCCTATCTCTATATATTTTTAAACATAGATGATAAAAATAAAAAATATTTTTATTTGTTAAAGAGGCATTTATTTCATTTTTGAACTATAGTACATTTTTTAAAACAAAAACTAGCTATTCAAAAGCCGACAAGCCCAAATTGGATGAGCAAAATGTTTATTCAATAAGGTCGAACCTAAGTTATACAAAAAAAATCACATAACTTAAGATCTACTATAGATTAAGTATGAGTTATCTGATTATAAGACATAAGAATTCAAGAAAATTAAAAATAAATAAAATAATGCTAAAAAAAGAAAAACTAATATCAAAACCAGAGAGAAAGATATCAAAGAAAACAAAACAAGTAATAATAAAAATTCTATGCTATTTAGTATTGTAAAAAATTGCAAAAAATTTTACATATATACAACTTTTTTAACATTGAAGATCCCCTAGTTTATATGTACTTATATTGTATTCTCATTACTAGTATTTCTTTATATTCTACACAATAAATTCTAAGTCTCACTTTTGTGTGTGTGTTTATATATATATATATATATATATATGTACACTTCAAGAAAGCACAAGCTTAAAAATACATTATAAGGTAACTGAATTCTCTAACTTGATCTGCTTAACACAATCCTTCATGTAAAATCCTTAGTCAAATTTCAATAACTTGTTGCATTTATAAATATCAACAAGAAAAAATATTTTATTCCACTGCGCACTAGTTTTGTGTATTTATTTATTAACTACTAATATTTATGAAAAAATAATGTCTTAAGATAAATTGGCATCCTCGTTAGTTGTGCAAAAGTTACATCCATTGTTTTTGTTGTCTACAGGCAAAGACAATGAAATAAGCATCGACATCTTCTACAAGACTTGATGAATCAAGTAGATTGAAAGGAGGATGGCAATGTGATGTGCCGTTTTGCACATTAGGAGCTACATTTTGTGACTACTCATATTAGCGACCAAACAAAAAGCAAAAGTTCCAATGATGGTTCTTTACCTCTAGCTGTAAT